>SFCI01000165.1:0-32309 GCA_004681135.1 Hericium alpestre | reverse complement strand
GTTGAGTGGGTGGGAGGGGGGGCACTTACTGGAGTGCGAGCCTATGACGCAGGAGAAGGGGCACAGGCAGGTGATGATCTCGATTCTGCGGGATTCTGCATTGTCGCCTACTAATTTCTCGAAGAGGAGGACGTTGTATACGGGGCCAGGGTATGGGGTGCGGCGAAGCCGCTCGACTCTGGCCTCGGCTGCGAAATCGGATCCTTGGTTTGATGCGGGCTTGAATTCGTACCCTGCAGCCATTAGGAACTGGCCAACCTCTTCCGCACAGTCCTTGTAGACGTAGAGGTCCATGTCCGCGTCCGGGTAGACAGTCCTTTCAAAGAATTGTAGGGCATTCGAGCCAGAGATAAGGGTTGCCGTGCGAGCTTGTAAGGTGCGGAAGGCTATGGGATCGGGAAGGAAACGAGAGAGATGTCGATTGATGTCGAACGCGACGCGTAGGTATGACTTGACGATGGCCCGGACGGTGCGGCAGGTCCTCGACAAGCGAAGTATTGTCCCTGGGGACGAGAAAGCGAACACGGTGTCGAGTATGACATGATTCGATACGACGCTCTCTGCATAAGACATGTCGGGTGGTAGTTCAGCTTTCCAGAGCGCTAGACCTGTGGTCCGTGTATTGCGGCGGAGTAGACCGCAGCCCTATCCTAAACTTGTGTAGTAGGGCGCTCATGAGGACCGCGCACATCTCTCGGGTGCTTAAAACGACTGACCTTTCATAGGAAATGCACGGACATTATGGGAGCGTGTGAGAGGGGAGTGGCGCCTCGCTGGGCCGGCCACGATGGAAATTTGGGTCGAGAGCTATTATAAGCAGGAACACAGTCAAGCTTGGGAAAGTTGCCAATGCTAGCAGATAAGATCAACTTCTGACAGGATAAGATCGTCAGTAGTGCAGGCCTGCAAGCTGCAAGGCTCTGGCAAATCGTCAAAAGACAAATAGCAGAGCGGATTGGTGACCGATCTGTAGTACATGATGAGATCTAGAGGCATCTGAGGTGGTTCAACGGTTGTGTGGAATAGCCGAATTGTTGAATGACAAAACGGATCCTACGTACGGTTTCGGCTAATCTCCCTTGCTGACCTCAGATCCTATGGTTACCTCCACCTCCCCTCTTTTTTTTTCTTTTGGAAATCAACGTATTTGTAGGTACATATCTGCAGTTCAAATAATCCAGGTGGATCTAGATCGTTGTAGGCGAAAAGGGCACTCCAACTGCCAAATTATTTGGTCTGCAAATACGTTCTATTGACCGGGTCAACTGGGTTGAGTTGTGGCTTTACGTACTGATTTCCGGCGCGGGGAACAGCGAATTGTCAACGCTGGTGCCAGTAAGGCTTAGGACAGTGCGTGTGCGTCATACGCGCCAACAGTCGCAATGCCAAAGTTCCTAGGGACATGATGTTTTGGCAGACAAACTGATAGGCACAGGTACGCGCCGCAAACACAACCATGACCAGGTAGAGCCATAGGACGCCAATGGTATCCCCTAAGGGTGACACTGGATAACAAATGGAGACACTCGTACTGATGAGCGGCATTCAGGCGCCGTTTTCACGGACTGTCACAAGGAAACAAGTTAAGGATGATTTCCTACCGCTCTCAGGTCATACCTGTCTAGCCACAGGCAGTGCCAGCACCTCCCTCGAGCTCGCCGCGCGAGGATAATAGACACGTTTGCGCCATTGACGCTCGGGGTGTGATCTGCCAGAGTAAGCATCAACCATTGATCACGAACAGGGAAGTCCAGTTCGATTGAAAAGAATTGTTCTGGAGTGACGGAAGATCCGCTTGGAGGGCTCGCGAATCCGCGACGCTTATACTCTGGGCTGACGCTGTCGTAACGACAAGGGTATAAGAACAGAAAAATACTCGTCCCGCCAACATTCCGGATATGCAGCAGGCCTACTCTTGAACTTCAGTTGGCAGAAAGTACGGACCGTTCGCACTGAACAAAGTCGTCAGCACATCCCAATTGTTCACATGAGACTGAGTAGACATCATGAAGGCGTCGTCTAGTTACAGTGTGGTAATAACGTATATGCTAACCAAGGCATACGGGATGGGTAATACTGGCAGAAAAGTACACGCAAATTATGGTACTCGGGTATGAAGTAAGAGTGTCCAAAGACGATGCATTGTCCGTACGACGTCCGATATGCAATGTCTGAGATAACCGAAAGTCCATCGCGAAGGAGTGTACTACAGAGCAACTACAGAGCGACGATACGAGAAGGATAGCGAGGGGTCTGCCAAACAGGCCTATCTTACGCAAAGGGCAAGGCAAGCCCCAAAGCGAAAGCAAGGGTGCATGCAAGCGCCGCAAGGTGAGGTTGACGCGTCTGCATAGCACCGGAACCTTGTCTGGAAGTGCCCATTGAAGAAGTGTCCGTTGAAGAAGATCCAGTCGATGAGCTGGTGGTGCTCGGAGAAGGCGGCGCTGCGTTGTAGAACGCACGAATCAAGTCTGACGCCTGTTCAGCGAGTCCATAGACGGGTGCCTCGAGCTGCGTAGAGTGTAAGTTTGTCGCGACGCCGGAGAGATGGAGAGAAACTTACATGAGCAGCAAATTGAAGTGGGAACACGGAGGCATCAATAACGCGCACGTTGGCTGTGAACATGATCCCGTTCAGCTTCGATGTCGACACAACGATTGCCCAACCAGCTCACCCAACCCATACACCTTCAGGTTCGTGTCAACGACGCCGCCCTGGCTCAATGGGAGCATGGCACAAGTGCCGATCGGATGGAATTCGGTCCCTACGGTGTTTGCCAGCCAGGCGTTCCAATCGTCGTCTGTGTTCACGCTGGAGCCCGGAGTGATTTCACCAGTGAGCTGACTGCTCAGAGGTGCCGTGTTGGCGAGAGTACGAGCTAGCTTCAGACCTTCGCGAAGCAACGTCACGTCTGGCGTGATTTAACACTTCAGAATCGCGACATATCTAGATTTGAAAAGACACTTACCGGCGGAGTGGCTGAGATACCAAGGGTCAATTGAAGGCAGATCGAAAGCGCTGGCAGAATTGATCCACACACGGCCTTGGCTGCCGTCGTCGTGAGGGACAGATCGAGGCGTCAAGGAGACATGATATGACGTACCTGAACGGTCTTTGCAACGCAACCTGGATCGCCACGCTTTGGTCACCCGTGAGACTGAGAAGAACCTCGATGTGCCCGAGAGGACTGTTGAGGAACTGCTGAGAAGCATTGTAAATTGCCTTGTATCCAGCAACGACGGTACTATCTGTGCTTGCTACTAAAGTAGCAGCGGATGAATCCACAGCACTTGCCACACTGCTCTGGAACGACGAAGCGTTCGAACCCAGAAGTGTAGTCAAGTTGACGTATGCAGTGGCAGAGTTGACGAATGAGAGGAAGGCCGCTGACCCGCCGGGAACCTGAAAATGATTTCAGCGCATAAGCCACGACGATGAAGGCTGATCCAAACCGATGTGAAGGAACCAGATGAATGCATGGATCCCGCAGTCTGACTGGATGTCTTGAAGACGAGCTGAGTGCTCTGAAAAGACAATTAGAAGTGACTAAATGAATCGAAACGACTACATACTAAATGGTCCGTTAAATGCTGTCCGACGCCGGGAAGCTCAGAAAGTAAGGGGACGTTGACAACCTGCAGAACATCCTGCGGTCCGACGCCACTCAACATGAGTATCTGAGGGCTTCCGACCGTGCCTGCTGCGAGAATGACTTCCTTCCGCGCCTTGACAGTCTGCTTCGGTGCCGTCGCACTGCTTGCATATTCGACGCCAGTCGCTGTCAGATTGCCAGACGCCGACGTGTTGCTAAACAGTATCCGCGTTACCATAGCCTGAGGAAGAACCTGGAGATTTGAACGAGCGGGCAAGGGATCGAGATATGCAGAGCGAGAATATGAACGAGTCCAGTTTGACGGGTTGATGGATGAAGTCGCAATGAAGCTCCCCCAAACTTGTCCACCATAAGCATCTGGACTCGCGGGAACGCCCAGGGCGCTGAAAGTAGGAGCCCAATCACCAACGATAGGAAACATGCTGCGTCATGACCGTCAAACACAATCGACGCGAAACGCTTTATCGATCACTTACTAGCCTGGATAACTGGCGTGCACGGGACCGCTTGATCCATGAGACGCTTGATCGAACTCGATGTTAGCAGCCTTTTGAACGGCTGAACTAGGCGCGCCGAACGCCTCTCCCTTCTTCATTGCAGCAAGAAAGCTGTTCCATCCCCATTTACTGGTAGCGCTAGAGTCGTCAGAGGACATGAGGTTCGCCCACGCGTCGACCTCAATCTGGGACGGCCGGACGTAATACATCCCGTTGATAGCAGATGAGCCGCCCAAAATCTTTCCACGCGGCCATACCAGCCCACGATTGTTAGCTTGGGTTTGCTTGACGACAGGGTACGCCCAGTCATAGGGAGAGTTAAGGAGAGATTGATAATATGCGTTCCCGGGTATGTCTGGCAAAATTCATACAATGAACACAAACGTAATATGCTCGACATGATGAACACTTACCGATCGAGCTCGCGACGCTGTCGCCTGAGTCTCCAGCTTCGAGTACGAGAACGGTGGTATTGCTGTCCTCAGAGAGGCGGGAGGCGAGAGTAAGCCCTGCTGTCCCTCCTCCGGCAATTACGAAGTCATAGGTATCCTGGATCTGGGCGTGAGTAGCAATGTTGCGGGATCGAAGGCAATTTAGGAAAAGTGGAGATGATTCGAAATGGGTACCGGGTATGCCATAGACGAAAAGAGCGAGCAATAGGACAACCAAGAATCGGTCATACATCGCGAAGGGGTATAGTAGACGGACGTGAGTCGCGCCTGTAGGATGCAGAGGCACGAGGGAGGGGACCTGTCTGAAGAGTTATTCGGCGTCCTTAGTACTTATGTATCTATACGGGCATCTGAAGCCGGGGTTTCTGGCATAGACGCCAATAAAGTGACTTACCAAAAGTGATGTGACAAATTTGCCGACTTTCAAAAGTTGAAGTGGGATTGGTTGGAGCGGAAACTGGGTACTTATACGAGGGGCACAGCATGCATTAACCGCGCGGCCATGATGAACAGGTTGTGATGCATAGCGGTATATTCCAGGCTGAACGGGACATACACAGAGACCCTTGAAAGGAAAATAGAAGACTAGAAGGGGCCCGACTCGAGGACATGCATGCCCGGACCACACAGCCGCAACGTTCCGGCCAGCGGCAATAAATTTTCTCCAGAACTCAGGCACACTTCCGGTGTAGCCGCACTGTCCGTCATGTTTAGGGTGCTGCTACTGCATGTTGTTGTGCGTGTTGATTCATTTCGGCCACGGCGAGTACAATGTGGGCCTCATAATAGCCGAGATATGGATGCTCCGCAGAAAAAGGGCATACTGTAACACTTGCTGAAGATATGCCACAATCTCTACATCCTAGAGGTCAGTGAGCGCACCGTAGGACATGCCTGCCATGTACTGGCGTCAGTCAGAGAGGCCTATTGTGATGATTGTAGGTCGTTCATGTTGGCTGGCATCAACCCAGAACTCGGCAGGTTTTCGTGAGTTAATGTGACCTGGAGCTCCTTGCTAATGTCGCGCACTGATGCCACTCTGATGAACCCATATGCATGAAGGTCAGTGGTGAAGGGTAACGAAAATGACGCTATCTTACGAGCACAGCAAGCGCTGCCGCAGTCTGGAACAACGCGGCGAGCCCGTATCGCGACGGCGACCCATACCCACGACGATCAAGATGGGCGTCGGCATGCCTCCTTGCCCACGCACAGAGAACGCCTGCTGGCCATGCAGACCCATCAAGAACAGCAAACCTTTGGATGCGTTCGCAACCGTCGATCGATACTTGGCGCTTACTTATCATCGAACTATACAAGTTGAATGTCTGAAGGTGAGTTGCATTGGCTTACTTTGCTTTACTTCGGCCTTTTCAGCTTGAATACTCGGACAAATGTTTGCTCTTCAAGCTTTAAGACTCACATAAGGACATGTCTCGTAGCGGGGGAATATTCGATTCCTCCATCCTTTGTCCGTTGCGGCTGAAAAATGGACCACGCGATTCTGAAATGCAGACCGAGTAGCTCGATAGTAGATTCAAATTGAGATTCAGGAGATGAGAACACGAACCGCTACAAACAGCGCTAGATGCGCAGAACTCATCGGGACATGTCAGCTATGACGAATGTGAAACATCGCTGACCTCCCTCATCTAAAGATACAAGCTACAATCCCGAGCAACGTCCTCTCCTCATCGAGAGGGTCTTATTAACTCACTAGTAAGGCTTCTTTCTGTTGTCCTTCAAACCCTTCTCTAACTGCCGAGCCTTACGGTGGCCGATTTCCACAGGACGAATTGCGGTCGAATCTGCCTTCTTCAGCTTGATTGGGCGATTTCCTACGTATTTCCCTATGAGACGGTAAGCATACTGATGACAGAGTAGTTTTGAACGCAAGACATACCGTCCATCTCCTTCCAAGCCCTCAAGAAGTCTTCAGGGTCGGAGAAGGCCACGAACCCGTATTTGGCCTGAGTTTCTTTGTCAGATATATGCCAGGGTAAGCGGCAGGGGAAACATACCTTCTGACTCAATCTATCTCGGATGACACGGGCCTTTTGGAATGACGGGTATTTGTTGAACGCACTCGAGAGCACATCGTCCGAGACATCGTTGCTTAGGTCACCAACGAAGAGACGAAACCATGCTAAAAAAAACCGTTGAATGAAGATAGATACCAGATATGAAGTGACACTCACAAGGATTCCACTCCAGAAGTGTCTGATCTTCCCAAACTTTACCACCTCCTTTACGGAGGACTGTCACTCTCTTCCCACCCTTTGCCAACTTTCCACCTGCGCCACCCCTCTTATCAATCATAGCACCAGGAACATACACGCTCTGCTGGGCGAGGATTCCGACGTCGTATTCGTAGGCATTGGCAGGGACTGGCGCACTGTGCGAGGATGAACCCGAGGGCTGAGAATACATAGGGCCCTGATAGGGCTGATGGTAGGGGTTCACATCAGTAGACGCTTGTTGCTGTTGGTAGTATTGCTGGTAGTACTGAGACGAAGATGGATCCATTTCAGAGGGCTTGGCGCTACAGGAGACAGTGTTTAGTGCGGGGCAGAAACGACGACGATGGTGGTTGGAGACACTGGACTGTGGACAGGCGACTTCTGTGCTTCACGCCTTACATAAGCTGCCTGCCGCGCCACAGTACAGGCAACTGACGCAACAACTATGACGTAATCACGCTAAGCAGGACCAAACTAGTTCCGCGAACTTTGTACTGTCAACAACCAGGAAACGCCCCCATCAACCCCCTCCGGTCCCTCAAGGTAAGTTTTCTGAACAATATACGCAGAATGAACGTCCAGAGTACTATCGGACCACATGCTGTGTCGGTGGGATGGTTAAAATGGCCAGAATCTGGTGGATGGGTCATGCATACTTCGGATGTGGTCTTGCTGGGATACCTTAGGTTTCGCGTGATTTGCTGCAGAGAGCTAATTGACATTCCAGATGCCGTTCGTCAAAAGGGTCAAATCCGACGCCTACTTCTCTCGTTTCCAGGTCAAGTACCGCAGGCGGAGAGAAGGGAAGACCGATTGTGAGTCAGTCGAGTGGGATTAAAGCGACAGACACTGACTGCAAACTCTGTAAGACTACGCTCGCAAGCGGTTGATCACCCAGGCGAAGAACAAGTAGTATGTATCCTTCTGTGACCGTGCCAATACGGAAACTAATGTCTGGGTAGCAACGCACCCAAATACCGCTTGGTTGTCCGCTTCACCAACAAGGAGGTCATTGCTCAGATCATCTATGCCCGTCTCCAGGGTGACTTTGTCCTCGCTGCCGCCCGCTCCCGCGAGCTTCCCCGATACGGCATCAACCACGGTCTGACCAACTGGACTGCCGGTATGTATTTCATTGATCCACTGCAGTCCACAATGAGTTGATCACGACTATCAGCTTACGCTACTGGTCTTTTGGTCGCCCGTCGTGCTTTGACCAAGATCGGTCTTGCGGATAAGTACGAGGGTGTTGCTGAGCCTGATGGCACCATCAGCATGACCGAGACCCCTGACGAGGAAGATGCCCCAAGACCATTCAAGTGCTACCTTGATGTCGGTCTCAGGCGCACATCAACCGGTTCCCGTGTCTTTGGTGCCCTGAAGGGTGCCAGTGATGGCGGTATCTTCATTCCCCACAACGAGAAGCGCTTCCCCGGTTTTGACCCCGAGAGCAAGGAGCTTGACGCTGAAGTTCTGAAGAAGTACATCTTCGGTGGTCACGTTGCGGAGTACATGGAAAGCTTGGAGGAGGAAGATGACGAGCGGTATATCTTGTCCCGTCTCATTTGATGCATGGCGCTGACTTTTTGCCTCAGCTTCAAGAAGCAGTTCTCCACTTACCTCGCTGACGGCATCGGCTCCGATGATATGGAGGAGATCTACACCAACGCATACGCTGCCATCCGTGAGGACCCCACTTTCAAGCCCACGGAGAAGACCAAGGACTGGAAGGCGGAGACCTTGAAGTTCAAGACCCACCGCCTCACATACGAGCAGCGCAAAGCCAAAATCCAGGAGAAGATCGAGGCGTTCAAGGCAGGTGCAGGTGCAGGTGCGGGCGCTGTCGAGGAGGACGAGGAGTAGATGACGCATTTTCGACTCGCATTATTATGTATCTCGCACACTTCTGCATGTTTGTCCATGTCGACACTAAAAACCATGACACATGTTATGCCCATCGCGTTGCTTCTGGTTCGATGGACTTCCTGCTTGCAGCCGTTTCTAAAGTATGTTTGGGACGTGTGATACACCTGTGATCACAGCCAGCTGCTGAGGTCCGACGTTCGAAATTGACGGGCTAACCCAAAGCAATTTAAGTATGGATGCAACATAGTCTGAGCGCTACATAGGACGAAAAATGTGAGACGTCTACGGATCTGCCAATGCTCTCTGTATTGATTCTCGTATCCATACGAAGAAAGGAGTCTGCCCAGCGGTGAACGTCTCGGTGTCAGTCTCCGTGTGCCGGTCTTTCCGGGAGAGGCGAGACACAGAACACTGAATGATAGAAGTGTCTCCGTAGCTTATGCGGAAATTCCTGAGAGCAGATTCATTAGTATTATGACACGAGATGATAGGACATTGCTGCGACGCACATGACGCAACCTTCCCACTTCCCTACGCTACGCCCGACCAGAAGGTCTACGAACCATACGCCATTCATTTGATTCGAGGCGTCTCTTCCCACCTCGCAGATTCGTTGCAGGAGACATTGTTCGATCTCATCATGCAACAACTGTACAAGCTGAGTGATGGATGATACTTGCAATGTGGCTTGAGACATGTGTGCAGTCAGAGACGATGGTGAATGAAATGTAAAACGCAGGGTGCGGCTGCAGGATAGCGGCCATTTAAGATCAAATAATAGAGTAGAATGCGACGGAACATAACATACCTATTGTCGACGCGAATAATCGCTTCGCCGCCCACGCGACCCTCCCCGCCTTCTCCTAGCAGTCGGACAAGCTCCTCGCCGGTCTCGCCTACGGCGTTGAACCGAAACTTCGTAGGCACACCAGCAGTTCGCAGTCCAGTGACGATTTTCTGCATTTCGCGCTTGATTCTTTTGCAGAACATGTGGTATTGCAACAGATCGATGACGGTTTGAAGAATGAGAGGGGCGCGATTCGGCAAGCCATCTGCTTTGCGAATTCCGGCCCCAGCAAGTCTCTGCATCTTGGCATATGAGTGCGACCGTAGTAGAAGAATATGAAGAAGCGAGTAGATGAGATTGCACGTAGCCTGCCCAACGGCATCTTCAGTCGCCTCGTAGGCAGACTGGTCAACTGTAGTCTCATCCACCTAATCATTTACATCAGATGACAACGCCTGAAACATGATCAGGATGCGAATAGAGCATACCAATTCCAAGCGTAGTTCAGTGTCCTGAGCTGCTTCAATAACAATCAAACGCTCTGCAACTCGGGCGGATGTCGTAGGCAAATTGCCCGCGTCTCGTATCAAGGCGGAGAAAACTTCCTGTTCCACGATTTCGCGCTGTGCATGTCGTAGCATTCCATCAAGTGAATCTGCATCTTCCTTGGACAGTTGATTATATGAGACGTGCTCCTTCCCTTCGGAATCAATTGTTTTCAGAGAGATGCGGAGTGCGGTCTTCTGTTTGTTAGGAAATACGATGGAATCCGAGGAGAGGTCTTGAGATGCCAGATGGCCCAACGCCCTTCGCCGAAAAACGGGGGGTGCTACAGGCTATTTAGTTCAAGGGCATTTGATACAAAGCACCGAGGACGCACACTCCTCCAATCCATATGAGATCAAGAAATCCTTGGTCGTTTTGTCAGCGCCTCTGCCCGTAGGTGCCCCATAAGGTAAAGGTGCGGGAACGAGGCCCCAGTTCCTTCGTCTGATTCTAAGGGCATCCATCCAGTAACGATCTGATAGTTCACATCCCCGGTCGACGCTTTCCGCGGCAGATTTAAACAAATTTGCAGCCTTTCTCAGAGCTTCATCCTTTCCACCTACAGCTAACTGAGCGTTAAAGGCTTGGACAGAAGGGATGGCTGGCGGCCGGGAGACGAGCGAAGAAGTCAAGCCGGTAGGCAAGGGGGTGGATGGCGCGGTTTCATTCGGAGCAGCAGGTGCACTGTAAGAAAGGAACATAGCCAGAACATCTCTGGCCAGAGACATCTCTCCTAGAGCTATGCTGAGAAAAAGGTAAAACAACCCGATTACACGCTGAAGACGTCTGCTTACTGCAGTTGCGGAAGGATCTCCATACGCATTCGAAGAAGCTCTTCGGGCGTCATGTTTTCGTGGGATTCGAGGGCTTCATCAACCTCTGTGTCTTGGACCTCCTCTCTGACATCTTGCAACGCCTTACTCGTGCGCCGTTGCTCGGCGTCCTGTTCGAAAAAGTCAAGCCCTCTTTCTTGGAATAATCTCCTCAAATGATCTCCGAGTTTTGCGCCAGGGCCTTCCTGCCTTATAAACGGCCACTATGAGATTTGATAAACCAAAAAATAATCTGGCAACGTACGGTTCGTAGATGTACTCGCCATCTGGTAGGATATCTAGCACGTTGTGGATGGCTGCTCCATGATCATCTTTGTAAGGTCTTTCAAGAGATAGCTTCAGTTGCTTCCAATCTGATTCGTCGGACGTCATGAGAGCTGGTGAAATGTCTGATATTTTGGAGCATATGCAAGCGAAGAGCCTGATCAGAGGCTGCAGCGCAGTGATGTCGATGAGCAGCAGCAAAATATTGCTAAAATAGAATGGGCGGGGCGTGGCAAGATTACACCAGACCGTGGCGCCTAGAGGAGTCAGATTGACTAAACGCCCGCCGCGTGTGATGCCCACTCTCTTTACATTGCATCCATTTGTCAAATTTGCATCGTGCTCCAGACCACCATCTCTCATCGACTGGCAGTCTAGACGACCTTTGGCTTATGGTGAAGTCTTCAGATATATCTCCCATCAACTCTCTGGAGCCCTCTTCCGCTAAGCGGAAGAAGACCGATGATGAAGACTCTAATAGCGGGACATCCAAGAAGCCTCGCACTCGAGTTAGGTCCGCAAGCTACATGGTCCAAAACACGGAGATAGTAACATGTTTTTCCAGTTATTCCTGTGGTGAATGCCACCGGCGCAAACAGAAGGTATCTCCCTCCCTAAAGTGGCCTGAAACATTCAGCTCACTCAGCAAATGTCCCTCAGTGCGATCGCCAAGTTCCTTGCTCGCATGTATGCCGCGACTCCAAAGTCTTTGCTGTCCGTCTAATGTTTCCTACAGTGTGTAGCACGTAAGGTGCCGGAACTCTGCAAGGCATATACGCCAGGAAAGCCCGACCAGGATATCCATCTGCGCCTCGCAAGGCTCGAACATATAATTGAAGTCGCTCTACCCCAGTTCGCTTCGGGATCGTTTCATGAATTCGACAAGGGTCGCCAATCGTCATCATCTCCTAGTCCAGATGGAGGGTTCAATTCTCAGGCGGATGAAGAGGATCTTGGTGCAGGCACGTTCCAGAGTGGTAAGTGGTACGGGAGCAGTGCGTCTGGCAGCGTAGCTCCTGCCCACGTCTTGGAACAGGTACGCTCTAACTCGTTCGTCACATTGAGAGAACCTTTATCTATTGATCCTCTTAGCTGCAACATGTGGTGCCCCGGAGAGATGCAGCGGGCCATATGCCGAACGTCAATGGACAGCTCGGAGACGCGTCTCATGCCAGTCCCGTCGGCGACCATGGAATCGCCCGTGTTGTTACCAACTCCATCATTGACGCAGTACGACAAGACTCGGAATCAACTGCAGCTGACAACCTCAAGACTCTGGTCCAAGACTGTGGCGTCTCACCGCACAAGATCACCGAATTAGTGCAAGAGCTCCCGCCGGAGCGCTTTTCGAATGTCCTCGTGGACTTCTATTTCAGTGGAGTGTAAGTTTGGGGCGTAGCTCGGGCTAGAGTCATTCTGAATACCAAATGAACCTCAACAGGAATTGGACCCGCTATCCCATCTCTGAGCGGGATTTCCGTCAATCATATGCTTCGGTCTGTGCAAATGGTGTCAGCGCCCATCCTAACGATGTCAGATTCCTACCCCTGCTCTTTGTCGTTCTTGCCATCGCTGTCCGCTTGGCTCCGGAAAATATTGCCGGTGATGCGCGAACTCGACGTTTGACGTCTCTTCGGTATTACTGGTCCTGTGAGCTACCTTTTCATTTTCATGCGAACTCAGCTGAGTGTCTTTCGTCCCAGCGAGACGATCAATGCTCATTGCGGCGGCTATTCAACCGGACTCTCTGGATATGGTTCTGACGCGTTTACTAGTGAGTGTTATCACCATGTAACAAAACTCAACATGTTCTGAGTTCGATTTAGAGCGCTAGATTCCTTACATTCGACCGGCGCATCACTGAATGTTGGAGTCAGCTCGGTGCTGCTGTAAGGACAGCACAAGCTTTAGGTTTGCACAGGGATGGGGCCAGTATGATAGGCAAGGTAAGACTATAGACAAAACACAGTAGTATGTCAACGAACCTTTTTTATAGGGCATGGAACCTGCACAAGTGGAATATCGACGACGCATATGGTGTGTACTGCCATAAATTGCAAACTCTTTTTGCTGATATATGTATGTTCAGGGCGTACCTTTACCACGCCGACCGATCGTACGCTCTCGTCCTTGGTAGGCCGAACGCGATTCAAGATGCATATACCTCAACCCAACCGCCGTCTAATCTTGAAGACGAGATTTCTCTTGCCGACATCCGCAACCCCCCACCTCTCACGGTGCCGACGCGCCTTACTTTTGTTATCCTTCGACACACGCTCGCCGGGATTATTGGGCGGATAGTTCACCATTATCAGCAAGTCCGACAGCACAGCCAGTATTCGGATGTACTTGCCATTGATGACGAGCTTCTCAAGTTTGTGCACGCGCTTCCTCCCCATTTCTCCCTACAGCCCGACACTTCTCTTGACGAGTCCATGCCTTATATCCCTGCCCATCGATTTATACTGGTCACAGAGGTCCTTTTCGTCCGCATCAGTTTGCACCGTCCGTATCTCCTCCGCCGACTGAACTCGGACCGCTACCTTCGTTCACGGCGGGCTTGCTTCGAGTCTGCTATCAAGGACTACGAAATTCGAGGTTTCCTGTGGGAGAAGATCCCAAAAGAAGCCCGCGGTGGACTCAACAGTGCCTATCGGGAATTCCAGAGCGCCATGATAAGCGGGATTTACCTCGTCATCGAGCCAAAGGGGCGTCATGCGGAGACGATGCACAAGATCTTGGATTCTTTCCTCAAAGACCACGAAGGCGTCCGGGAGATGGATGAGACCACACGACGGGAACTCAAGATCATCGAATTTTTGAAGACCAAGTCGTCTGAGGTTGATGCGTCCATCAACGAAGCCGCAGATGGTCTCGCGACTGGGCCTACGACGGACGCTCACCTTTTGCTCTCTATGCAGAAGTCTGCCGCGCGGAGGCCGATCGCATCGTCCTCAACACCTCCGGCATTCCCACCTTTGATGATTGCACCTTCGTCATCAGATGCTCCTCATGAACCGACTTCACCATTGTCCAACACCATTTTCCAGAGCCCAACAATTCATCGCCTTCAGCAACACGACACGACCGACGGACAAAACACATCCAGCTCAGGAAGCCCCGGCGCAGAAGACGAATCCGCGTCTGCTGCTCAGACGTTATTGGAGTATTGGTACAACACCGTCAGCAGTGGTGCGGGTGGCAGTAATACTGGACCGGGCCATGATGGATCCGCTCGCATCGCAGGTTTACCGTGGGGCGAGTTCGGAAGCTCAGATTTGTCAGGATGGTTTGGGCCCACACCGTCAGTGAGCAGCGAGTCTGACATCTTGCCAAACGTCGATGGCGCCGATTGGAATTATTGGGAGAACCTAGTGAACGAGATCCGCGGTCCAATCCCGTAGTATATTTCGACATCTGCTAACGCCTGGATACGATGGCTACTACGTGTCCTGTCTATTGTTATCGTCAAGGGCTCGCCTCCATTGTACGCTTATATGATGTATTTCTATTGTATTGCTTTGAAGCGATGGATGGCCTGCTTATATCCTCCTATGGATTCTCGTTGTATCTACTTTATGCCCTTGTATTACATTCCTGGATTAGTAGTTTCCTGAAGCCGATATTTCCACAGTCAGTCCACCAGCTACATGGCCGCGACAGCGCAAGGCACCGCCCAATGCGCGCAGGACCTTTGCGAGGCCTGCCCACCTTCAGCACTTGACGTTTCTGTGAAGAGGGCATTTCCTGAGGCAGAAACTGGGCTCGGATGGGTTGTCGCAGAAGTAGAGCTCGCCGTCTGGGGAGAATTGAGATCAGATGCAGTCGTATCCTCGCTGTAGTGGGAAGACCGTGGTGTCTCCGTCTCCGCCATGTCAGGTTTCGTTGCATCCGCTGTTCGTGGCGTTGCTGATATTGTCTTTTCCGCAGAACCAGCTGCGGTGACTGCATGAATCTTTTGCGAAGCTGGCGTGGAAAGCCCTATAAACTCGGATGCACTGTCCGCAGAAGACGAATCTTCAACACACTCCAATGACAATGTCTCCACACCGTCTAAAGTACGCTCGTGGGTGGTGAAATTTGTGGCGTGCTTGTTGCAGACAGAAGACGGCAGTGCCCTGGAAGCGTTCAGTTGCTGCAATGAGTTCGCTACCAGATGGCCTACGCCCCAAGGTATTCCGTCTCGGTTCGGCTGCCGACTATGCTCGGGAAGCCAAAGATCACCATTTCGTGCTGCGATCTAGGAAAACGTTAGATAATCATTCGAATCAAGTCGTTTACCTGAGGCGGACTCACCGCAAATCGGGTCGTCCACATCATCGTCTTGTTGCCACTCATGGCGAACTGCAATCGATTGGCAAACGGTGCTCAGATACTGACTGTCAAAACGTACCTGGTAAAAATATATACTCGAGTATGGATTGACCTCCGGGCATATCCATATAAATGGGGAAAGACGAGAGTCGGTGCCATCAAGGCCGACTACGACATTGGTCACGACAGTCATGTTGTCGTTTGAGCCAGACATAAGATCTATGAGAGATTCGAATACGTTGTAGCCATCTCCTGTGAACGTGGTGATGAACGTACCTATGGTGACGTTATTCCATGATCCGCCTGTATCTGTATCCCATTCCAGAGTGCATTCATTGCCGGCTATGAATGCATCGCCTGGGCCAGGAGCTGTGGGTACAAACTCTGATAGAGCACATGGCAGGACGAACAGGAAAAGATATAACAAGAATTTACGAGCGATAGATAGGGGGAGAACAGCACGGTGGGTCTGGAAAAGGTCAACATGACTGCGACCAGCCGCCATGATTCGAGTTTGTGGAGAACCAGACGATATATTGGAGAAAGGCGGGACAAGGAGAACACGGATTCGTACGTGGCTGATGTATGGGCATCGTCTCGGTCTGAGACGCTTAAATGAATTGATGCACTGTATCAGGCTGTCATCAGTGAGTGACGAATTTGACCAAGAGTTTGAATTGTCTTCGAACTGCATATATCAGCGGGTGGATCAATCAGATGGTGCAAAAGAGTGGTCTGTGGAGAAAGAGAAGGTTGCCACTAGTATTTGAACGCATGGCCGGTGGAGCGAGTAAACGACCGTAATGTCGGCAACGCGTCTGTAGCAGCTGGCTGAAAATCCCGAGGTAGGTAGGCAGGTCTACTAGGCGGACTACGTAGAGAGGTTTGCGACGAGGACGAGAGAGAGTTTCCGATCAAGTGCGCGGCACACTTGCTGACATGCCCGATTGGGATGAGCATACTGCAACTTGCTCTCAGCGGCCACTATAGTGTGGCAGCACGCCAACCCATCTCAGACTGCATCCCAAATCCTTCAAGTCTCGGAACCTCTATCTCTAGTGGTCCATGCAATCTATCAACCGGTTTCTATACGGACCAACTCCCGAGGAACGGGTTCGGGCATGGCAAGGAAGGCTTCGTCAAGAAGGGAGGACCCTTGACAGGGAGATGAGGCAGGTCCGATACCCAGCTAGTCGGTACGGATTGATTGCTTATTACTGTGCAGCTCGACATCGAGACGAATAAAGCGCGCCAAACCGTGAAACAACATGCGAAGCGAGGAGATGTGAAGTCCGCGCGAATATTGGCGCGAGAAGTTGTCAGAAGTGCAAAGCAGAAAGACAAAATGGCTGTCAGCAAAGCGAGGCTTACATCCATTTCCACGCAATTGAACCAACAATTGGGTGCGCCGCGCAGTATATGACCTCCTTGCGAAGCTAAATTCATCTCGTTCTCAGCCATGGCGAAGGTCACAGGCTCTCTTCAGAAATCTACAGAGATTATGAAGCTATCAAATAGCTTGATCAAGTTACCTCAGATCGGCCAAACCATGCGCGAGATGAGCATGGAGATGACGAAGGTGCGCTAGTTGGATCTTCACCACTCCGAACTCTCTAACATGGGCGACCAGGCGGGAATTATGGAGGAGATGATGGACGATACCCTAAACATGGAAGAGGAGGAAGAAATTGAGGAGGAGGCCGATGCTGAGGTGGACAAGATTCTATTTGATCTCACCGACGGCAAGTTAGGTGAGGCTGGTAAGGTCGACACGAGGGTTCCAGTTAAGCGGCATCCATTTGTTCGACGTATCTTTACTGACATGTCGTATATATTCAGACGCTGCAGGACCAGATCGAGGAAGAGCAGGCCGAGCGCGAGATGGAGAAGTATCGAGAGCAACTGAACGGCCTATTGAGTGGTTGATCACTCTCCCGTGTCACCTCGCAGTCTATGGAACATGCGATTGTATTTATGAATGCTCTGTATCATCCTCTACAATGTATAGTGATAATAGAGTCCTTTTTCACGCGTATTTGTTTGTAAACGAACTGGATCGGAAGTTGATTTTGCAGCGTCCTCATCTTGTCGCGCGACCGGCAGTAGCTGATACTTAAATGACATGTGACAGCAGTAGTTATGAATCAACACGAATCCTACTACTTAAACGATGGTGCACGAACAGGTTATATCCCATGGTGCAAACAACTGAGATTGGAAGATGTGCCGCTTCGCCGAGGTCCGTAGTGATGTCAGGCCGGCTTCCGTTCCGTGGGTGATGTCGGGCCTTCACGTGATGACCCGTCCATTTCCGGAGACACACCTTTTGTGAGTTTTGTTCGGGTTCTCGTTACTTTCTACCACTTCTACTACTCTCTGTCATGTTGGCCTCCCGATCCTTCGCAGGCGTTGCGCATCGCACGGGTGTCTGCTCCCAGGTGAGTCAGTCTATCTCTGGTCGTGCGCTAGGACGTGCTCACCTATTTCGGACAGTCGCTCAGACGGTATGCTACTGCCGCACCAACAGCTGCTTTTGCAGGTCAAAAGGGAAGCAACGTAAGTGCATGCCCCAGAGTCTTCGGAGATAGTCTTAAATCATGCTGTGATCAGGGAAAATACACAGTTACTCTCATTCCGGGTGACGGTGAGTCTACATGCGATGCTTCCTCCGCCAACTGTACAAACACCGTGTAGGTATTGGCCCGGAAATCAGCGAGTCCGTGAAGGCCATCTACCGCGCAGCCAACGTACGTGGAGATGCCCCAGTCTCGTCGTGTGTTTCTGACGTGCCAATAAAGGTGCCCATTCAATGGGAGGAGGTCAGCGTGAACCCGGTCCTGAAGGAAGGCAAAACCGTCATTCCCGACGATGCCGTTCAATCCATCCGCAAGAACACCGTTGCGTTGAAGGGTGCGCATGTTCGTCTTTCCTCGGGGGCTGACATGCTAACGGAACATAACGGAACACAGGACCGTTGGCAACACCTAGTCCGTATCCCGCCTTCTCTTCGTATGAACCCGGCTTTAATGACGGTCTTTCACAGTCGGGAAGGGCCATGTGTCCTTGAACTTGACGCTTCGTCGTACCTTCAAACTCTTTGCCAATGTTCGGCCCTGCGTTTCGATTGAGGGCTTCAAGACGCCGTACGATGACGTGGACACCGTCCTGATCCGTGAAAACACGGAGGGCGAGTATTCAGGCATCGAGCACGAGGTTTGTTTTTCTTGTCGCATTTGGTATAAAACCGTGCTCATCTTTCACGAAGATTGTCGACGGTGTCGTGCAGTCAATCAAGCTTATTACGTGGGACGCTTCAGAGCGTGTCGCTCGCTACGCCTTCCTCTACGCACAATCAAGTGGCAGGAAGCGAGTGACCGCCGTTCACAAGGCAAACATTATGCATGTCTTATAAGCTATTGTTGGACTCTATTCAGGAACTCACCTTGGGTTTCAGGAAAATGTCTGATGGCATGTTCTTGTCGGCTTGCCGCCAAGTTGCGAAGGATTTCCCTGACGTCACATACGACGAGGATCTTCTCGACCGTGTTTGCCTGCAGGTTGGTTGGGTGAATTTGACGTCTCAATAAGGACACTGATTATTTTTCCGTATTGCAGATTGTTCAAAACCCCAAGCCCTACGCCGATCGTGTCATGGTGATGCCTAACCTGTACGGTGACATCTTGTCCGATATGTGTGCGGGCCTTATTGGAGGGCTTGGCTTGACGCCTTCCGGCAACATTGGACGCGTGCGTCTCCTTTATGGGAGTGTTCTGAAGTGTGATTGAATTCGTTTGCAGGATGCTTCCATCTTCGAGGCGGTACACGGCTCGGCGCCCGACATTGCAGGTATGTTACATATTTACGTCAGGACTTTGCGGCAACTTTGACGCGTCGTTCTCAAGGCAAGGGATTGGCTAATCCGACGGCCCTACTTCTGTCGTCGCTCATGATGTTGAGGTGCGTTCCACCATGTCTCCGTGGATTTTCTAGCCGACATGGTTCTTCAGGCATATGAACTTGAACGAGCACGCTGACAAGATCCAGAAGGCCGCCCTGACGGTTTGTAATATCGTTCGTGGTTGTGGCACTTTACTGAGTAATATTATTCCAGACAATTGCAGAGGGCAAGGCGATCACCGGTGACTTGGGCGGCAAGGCATCGACACAGGAGTACACCGCAGCCATCATCGGCAAGCTGTAGAAGAAAGCTTGTGCGGACTTCGCTAGACTGCTATTAGCAAAGAGCCAGAGAGTAGACCATACGATACCTCGAATGATATTCTGCGTGGCTCTTCGTGTATGCGCCGCGTGTGATCTGACAAATTCTGGAAGTCAATTGAAGACGTCACGACCCGGTCATGACAATTAATGAAGGCTGTTGTCGAGGAGCATGCAATCAGGATAGCGGTTACAGATACCAGGAATCTGATCTGGGAAGTATTTTTGATACATGCGTGCGCAATGCGTCGGGAAGAAGGGACGAGAATGTCATTAAGACGCAGTGGGAGACCGTGGGAAAGTCTCTCCATCGGAGGCTGAAATGAAGCTTACGGTGATGATAGACTCGTCCGTCTCTCCTTGCTCTTGACGACGATAACCAAAGCCATTCCACGCCTATCTGAGGCAACCACTCCATAAATTCCTCACTCGCCCTACAGGGCAAAGCCTTCCAATATCAGTCTCAAATCTCCCCGTCTTTCAGGTACGTCCCTGTCTTCGTTTGCGTGATCGTCCTCATGACATGTCCCCAGACCTCCTGCCAAAACAACGTAACGAAAACCGAAAACCGAAAAACATCGCATAACGACCTAAACTCACCTATACAATAGCTGTCTTACGAACGAAATGACTGACGAGGTCACGCAACCGCCTCAAAACCCTTCCAAGAAGGATGACAAGAAGCCCGTATCGAACGGGTCAGCTCCTCAGAGCACCAACCGTGGACCTCGGCGTAATCCGTCGGTCTCCAAGCCATCATCGAACGGTGGCCCCCCATCGCAAGGCGGATCAAGACCGTCGTCTGGCGCAGGAAACAAGGCGTCTAGTACGGCAGCTGGGTCAGGATCTGACACAGGAAAGAAGGGGAACGAGGGGAAGAAGAACGACCAGCGCGGAAAGGGTCAGGGTCAGGGCGGAGGTGGGAGGGGCGGTCACCGCAAGAATCCATCGTCCGTCTCCCAGAGCAATCGTCAAGGCGGGAAGGATCAGTCATCTGCCAAGCAGGCGAATAATCCCCCTCCTCCCGCTAGCTCTGAGGGAACTGCTCGTCTCGAGCAACTGATTACTAATATGCGGGCACCGTCCACGTCGAACACGGGTTCCTCGCCGTCTGGAGGTGGCATTCCGAGCTCGACGTCGATGCCGAACACACAGACTACGACCACATCTACTTTGCCTGCTAACGCACCTGTATTCCAACCTGGCGCTTCCATGTTTCCCGCTCAGAGCTTGCAAGAGCAACCTCCGAGGCATCGCAAGGCATCGTCGCTCGGCGGGGGAGGCCTGTCCAGCAATTTCAACAACTTTGCCCCTCATCTAGGCTCCATGATGGAGGACGTCATGGAGGAAGGCAACGTGAATGCATCGTACGAAGAGGGCGAGATTCCAGAGAACCTCTATAGCACTCAAGGCCACCATCCGCGGTCCCAATCGCAGAACTTCACGGCCCCTCGTTTTGCTGCTTTGGCCGCCCAGCAGGAGCAGGGCGAGGGCGTTGGTCCTTCCGGACGTCCCCAATTGGCCCCCAACTTCATGTTCGGTGCGCGTCGTCGCACCAGTGCTTCGAATACGCCTGTGGGTCCCCCTATCAACGAGGATGATGCTGGTTTCCAGTTCCCCCAGCAACAATCTATGCCGAACAATTTCGACCAGGAGCAGACGCACCGCAGGGGCGAAAGCGGTGGCCAGATTGTAGGGATCATGGCTGAACAGGTACGCATTTGACATTCAACTCGGGATAATCTGTCTTAACGCTACTTCAACTCCCTCTTTAGCTCGCTCTCCAGGACCAGATCGAATATCTCCAGCGGCAGCAGCAAGTCCTCTACCAGCAACAGCTGGCCTCGAACCAGGTATTGTCTTTCCAGACATCTGGCCTTGCCCCCAGTCGCGCAGGCGCACACCGGCGTGTACAAAGCACAGTGCCAATGGGGATGGGCTCCATCGGCGGGCAGCAGAATCTTATGAGCCAGCTCGGCCTGGGTAACGTCCCACTTGGCCTTGATGGTCAGTCGCAAGGTGTCCCCCGTGGCCATGGCAGACGACACAGCGTCAATGTCGTGAACAAATCTGTTAGTCAATCTAGCATTGCATCAACGAATTTCGGTGGTCAGTTGTCCCAGGACGGCTTCGACGATGGCTTCGCTCCTCCACCTGGCTTTGGAGGTCACTCTCGTCAGGCTTCAAGGGCTGATTCTAGCTGGCGTCTGAGTGAGTCCGACTTTATTTACGATC
Source organism: Hericium alpestre (assembly GCA_004681135.1). NCBI lineage: Eukaryota > Fungi > Basidiomycota > Agaricomycetes > Russulales > Hericiaceae > Hericium > Hericium alpestre. The sequence goes on along the minus strand of SFCI01000165.1, from coordinate 10,442 downwards.
TGAGTTGTTCATTTATGCCTTTGGCAGATGGGGGCGTTGGCGGCATACAGCCCAATGGTGGCTTCACCGCTGACTTGGCCCAGGCCCAAGCTCAGTTGCAAAGCCTTCAACAGTTCCGTGCCGCCGCCGGTGGACATCACCACAAGATGCCGTCGTTCAGCTTCCCTAATATGCTCCCGAACATGATGGCCGCAAACATGATGGGCTTGGGTCTTGGCGGTATCAACCTTCTCCAGCAACAGCAGCAACAGTTCCAGTCCCAGTTGCAGCAGCAGTCGAACCAACCCCAGCGCAAGTCGCTTTTCGCTCCTTATCTCCCACAGGCGTCTCTGCCGCCTTTGCTCGCTACGGGCAAGCTTGTTGTCGGAATCCTTCGCGTCAACAAGCGCAACCGTTCTGACGCCTACGTTTCCACTGAGGTACTTGACGCCGACATCTACATCTGTGGATCTAAGGACCGTAATCGTGCTCTCGAGGGCGACATTGTTGCCGTGGAGCTGCTAGATGTCGATGAAGTATGGGGTACGAAGAAAGAGAAGGAGGAGAAGAAGAGGAAAAAGGAAGAGAATGCGGCGTACGAAACGAAGTCTGCTGCTGGTCGCAAGAACGACAAGAAGAAGGATGATGTTGAGGTAGAAGGCCAAGGTTTAATGCTTTTCGAAGATGAGGAGTGCGTCGTGTCTCTCAATTGTTTGGTATCTAAGCTGACATGCGCTTGACAGGGTCACTGATGAAGTCAAGCCGCAGTTCGCTGGACACGTCGTGGCTGTCGTAGAACGCATGCCAGGACAGCTGTTCTCTGGCACTTTGGGACTGTTGCGTCCGTCATCTGCTGCCACGAAGGAGAAGCAAGAGGCAGAACGCCGCGAGCGCGAAGGTGATCGCGGGGACGAGCCACGACGCCCGATCGACCGCCCCAAGATTGTGTGGTTCAAGCCGACTGACAAACGTGTGCCGCTTATCGCCATCCCGACCGAACAAGCACCGGCCGACTTCGTCCAGAACTCCGAGCAGTACGCCAACAAACTGTTTGTTGCATGCATAAAACGTCATGTAAGTTCTCTTTGTATTTTGTCTACTGGACCATTCCAATTAACTCGTCCACTACTAGCCCATCAGCTCCCTGCATCCCTTCGGCACCCTTGTCGAAGAGCTTGGTCCGATCGGCGACATTGAGGTCGAGACTAGCGCCTTGCTCAAGGATTGTAACTTCCCCACTGAGGACTTCTCTGAGAGCGTCATCAAGTGTCTGCCTCCTATCCCATGGACGTAAGTAATTGTTCGCTCACTGCGTCGCGATCATACTCAGCGAAGTGTTCAGTATCCCAGAACGCGAGTTTGAGGTCCGCAAGGATCTTCGCAAGGAACGCATCTTTACCATCGACCCGGACACTGCAAAAGACCTGGACGATGCCCTCTCCATCAAGCTCAACGAAGATGGAACGTATGACGTTGGCATTCATATTGCAGACGTGTCATACTTCGTCAAGCCAAACACGGCGCTCGACCGGGACGCCCGAAAGCGTGCTACCAGCGTCTACCTCATTCAGCGTGTGGTGTCTATGTTGCCCCCGGCTATTAGCGAGGATTTATGCAGTTTGAATCCTGGCGTTGAACGTCTGGCGTTCTCTGTTGTCTTGACTATGACGAAGGATGCTCGTATCATTAAGAAGTGGTTCGGCAAGACGATCATCAAGTAAGTGTGACTTTCCATAACTTTAACTTGGAGCAATGCTCATTCTGCGCGACGCACTAGGTCTGCTGCAAAGCTTACCTATGCCAATGCCCAAGATGTAATCGATGGCAAAGTGCTGGGTGACGTTCCTGTCATTCCTGAACATGATGCCTCTGCCGTCGAGCACGACATCAAGGTGTTGAACGATTTAGCTAGGCTTCTGAGGGCTCGCAGGTTCCAAAATGGGGCGCTCAGTCTTGAATCCCCGCGTTTGTCGTTCACACTCAACGATAAGGGCATGCCTGTGGACTGCTCTCAATACGAGCGGGTTGAAGCCAACGAACTTATCGAAGAAGTAAGGTTCACTTCTATGACCTCTCAATTTTATGCTCATTACGTCTCGTCTTTCCAGTTCATGCTCCTTACCAACATCACGGTCGCGCAGCAGATCGCTGTGTCTCTTCCCGAACAGGCCCTTTTGCGTCGTCACGATGTGCCTATAGAGCGTCGCCTGGTGAGTACTCCGACTATATGCGTTCTCAACACTCGTTCTGACTCGCAATTAGAACATTCTTGTTGAACGCTCTGAGCGCCTTGGGTTCACCCTCGATGTTTCTTCATCTGGAGCGCTTATGAAGTCTTTCAACGACATCGACAACCCTACGGCCCGCTTGCTCCTGCAGCTCCTGTCTTACAAAGCCACTCACCGCGCGAAGTACTTCTGTGCTGGCATGCTCGACATCGCGAAATATCAGCATTACGCCCTCAATGTCCCGCTTTACAGTCATTTCACATCGCCCATCCGTCGTTATGCTGATATTCTTGTCCATCGGCAACTTGAGTCTGTGTTGCAGAGCAACAGTACGTGATCCGCTGTCTTTTGCAGGAAATGGGGTGTTTACACAATTTTTTTTTTCCAGCTGATGCCAAGTTCACCATGGACCGTGACGCTGTCGCCAAAGTCACTCAGCAGTGCAATATGTAGGATATATTCTACCTGATTGTTCGATCTCTTATTAACCTTCCTTGCAGCAAACGCGACTCTGCAAAATTGGCGCAAGAGCAGTCCGCTCACCTGTACCTTTGCATCCTGATTTCAGACCTCACGTCTCGCTATGGTCCCGTTGTCCGTCAAGCGAAGGTCGTCGGCGTTCTGGATGCTGCATTCGACGTTCTTGTGCCGGAGTTCGGCATTGAGAAGCGCGTCCATGTTGACCAGATGCCCATCGATGTACGTGTTCTCTTCGCTAGCGCCTGCTCATAACTAAACGCCATTATAGAACCACGTCTACGACGAGCACACGCACACGCTACAGATTTACTGGTCTGACCGTGATGTCATCAGCTGGCTCGCCGAGAACAGCGACGACGAGCATCTGAAGAAGGTCAAGCAGACCGCTGAGCAGCATGCCGCCAAGATGGAAGTCGTCTCACGCTCCGTCCACGACGAGAAGGCCCTGTTCGACGAGGACGATGGCGATGACGAGATCGTGCTCGGCCGCGAGGAGAAGGAGGAGAGCGACGGTCACGACGATTCGAAGCAGCGCCAGCTGTCCAAGGCCAAGGTTATGCCCGAGTTTGAGGGCCTCAAGACGACGACCTCCGGGCACAAGATCCAGGAGATCAAGGAGCTCATGAGTGTTCCCGTACGTTCTCTGCGATCTCTGTCTCTCCGTCCGATGCTAACGACGTCTCCAGGTCATCGTCACTGCCGATCTGACCAAGAGTCCGCCCGTCATCAAGGTGTACAGCGTCAACCCCTACGCCGCCGAGCAGAACCAGAAACATTGAACGCGCATCTCTTCCACTAAATCTGTACTTCTACTCTAACGGAGCGGCCGCTCCACCTTTTCTCTCTCTCTCAGTGCGGAAGGAACCACCATGCCATACTTTTCTCTCCCCATGTTTTTTAATAAATAATGCCCTGTTCTGTCATTTTACTGTATACGGTCGCCTGGCCGTCCCCCACCTCAGGTTCTTGTTGTAGACACGTAGGGTACACAAGCGTAGGGAGGTTGTACACTGTCGAGTTGTTTCGTTCGCAATGGCATGTTTGCACTTTACTTATCTCATGGACACGGCTGAGGAAATCACTTCAATTGCATCAAAGGTACGTAAATATTCGTCACGATATACTACAGAAAGGACCGGGACCAGCTCTGGGCTAAATACAAGGAAGGGCTACAATGTGTCGGTAAAATACACCTCTCTATCAGCGAGGATTATATACGAAGTGCGAAGCATCAAGCCGGTATCGATAACGAACGTGGATTGCAATACGAAGTACAGTGAGACATGCATGCGATGAGGAAGTATTACGGGTCAGATCACAACCAATTCGTGCGCGCGCACGCGCACGCGGTCGGCGCGGTGAGCTACTTCTTCCGCACGGCGCGCGGGTGGCTGCAACCTGAGGTCGAGTTCGTGTACGACATCTGCGCGCCGCCGGGCGCGCTCGTGCTAAGGCCGATGGACGGCGAGGTCGAGTCCTTCGCGGTGCGTCTGTCTTTGCTTTGTGCGGGGCGGGACGCTGATGCGGAGATGGCAGCTGATGACGCTGGAGGAGACGGTCGCGCATATGCGCCGCGGCGAATTCAAGCCTAACTGTGCGGTCGGTGCGTCGGCCCTTTGCTTCTGAAATCTGTGGTGCAGGGATGCTGATGCGCACACAGTGCTCCTCGACTTCCTGATCCGCCGTGGGATCGTAACCCCGGACAACGAGCCCGATTATATGCAGATCGTCACGCGCCTGCACGGGCGGTTTGACATCGACAAGTGGTGAGAAGACACGGAGATTGTGTGCAGAAACATGGATACCTGTACAATTTAGAAGACGGACGCAACCTATCTTGAGATGCAATGCTAATGTACGAAGAAAGGACATGACCCGGAGACAGCAATCCTTCCGTCAGACATATCACACGTCAGTCCGGAGGGATATCTTCGAAAGTGCCAGATCAATTACACCAAGCCGCACGAGAACTGTAGTAAACTACTATACAAGTTCCCAAACCGCAAAAGGACGGAAAAGCCAGCGAGCGGGACGACCTCGGGCGTGCTGATATAGCACCCGCGACCAACCCTTGGCACCGATGCGGACAAGCACGGACGCGCGCGATTGTGATGATGATCTAATTCGAACCCTACGTGGCATGACCCACCGGGCGAACTCCGGAAGAACAGAAAAACGCAGGGATGTATGTAACTAGATGTGAATGGATGGGGGATGGTGGATGGGTGATGCGGATGGATGAATAGATGCGCGAGAGGATGAATGCATAGGTGGATTGAGTGGATTGATAGCAGTAAGTGGGGAGAACAATGCAATGGCTCAGAATGGAACAAGGAGAACAAGGAATTATGGAAGCTGGGTGCAGGGTGGGTTGGGATACAGCACGGACGGGGGGTGTGATATATAGCGTCGCAGGACGAGGATGGATGTATAAGTTAATCTGTTCGCAGGTGGGCACTGGCGAATTGGACAGCGGACGGATGATTGAAGCGGGGTTTACGGGGACGGCGGAGGGAGATCTGAATCGTGTGCTGACCACAATTGCGCGGGAGAGCGACGCAGGTGGGCAGGGCGCAGAATTCGTACCGCCGGAGGGCGTGTGGAGGTAAAGCCATATGAGGAACTCGATGCGCACGAGTGTTCACCGTCGCGACACATGTCACAGGACTAGGCGCCCGTGGCCCTCCAAAGACGCACACAGTGACCGTAAATATATGGTGGATGTGTTGAGTGCACCATGGCCTCCCATAAATAGCCCGATGCATGTTTTAGAAACAGCCACGAGACGAAAGCGCTCAGATCCCCTGCGGCGTCGGCTGCTGCATAGGCAAATGCATATCGCGCGCCTGGCCCTGCATATCCTGCACCTCGTAATCAGCGCTCTGATCCCACATGTTGGGCGCCAGCTCGTTCATCCCCGAGCAAATGAACTCACCATGCGCTGTTTCTTCACCGGCCTCGGCTTCACGCCCGGTATCCCCGGCTTTGCTCCGCCCTGCCCCATCCCGTTCACATTCGTGCGCATAGGCCCCGTCATATTCGGCGTGCCAGGCCCCGGGCCTGTCTCCTCGAATTCGCGCTTCACGCCGCGCGGCGCTGTAGCGTGCTGCTGCGTTATTGGCCGTTGGGCCGGCTGCGGCGTGCTGAGGCGCGCGGGCGGTGTGGGCACGGGGGTTGACCCCGCGCGAGGGGTGTTCCTGCCGCTGCGGCTGGCACAGGCTGACCGCCGTGGGCCTTTGCAAGCTTTTTGAGTTCTTTCTGCAGAAAGGAAATATACTGTTAAGTTCTTGTTGGGGAGCGAGTCCAAAGGTGGCATACCCTCTTTTTCCGATCTTCGCGCGCTTGTGTCGACTCGAGGACGAGCGCGTGGATATTCCACTAAAATAAGAGGGTGAGACAACGAGTGATACGGGGAGTAAGTGGCACGCACGCCTTTGAGGCCCTCGAGTGAGACCGAGAACGCCTCGCGCTGCGTCCTTAGGTCGAACGGGGTGATAGGGATATGCTGCTTCGGCGGCACGGATATGGCCGTCGTTAAGAAGTCATCCTTCTTCATAGAGTGACGACCTGTGCAATCGCGATGTCAACATGGTAGCACAATCTGAGAGAATGAGGGCGGCGCACCTGGAATACCCTTTATCAGGTGCTTATACGAATTCTTCTTCTTCTTTCCGTCCTTCCCATCTTCATCGTCGCCATCCGGCGGCGGCGTGCCCGATTCGCGCTCCTTGCCCTTGCCTTTGTCAGGTGGAGGGAAGGGGGTGATGGGTGTTTGTGGTGCGAGAGGGGAGGTCGGGGAAGCAGGTGGAGGCGCGGCGAGGGGGCGCACGAACTTGTCATAAGCCGGGCGAAGGTTGAAACGGGTGACGAGATCCTGGGTGCTCGTGAGGAGTGGCAGAGGGCGGGGAGGTGCTGTGAGGAGGAACGGAGAAGCAATGGAAAATACATGGCCAGGAAGAGGAGCAACGGCGGGGATTAGTGCGGTTCGAAAACAATAGCGCGCCGGAGCTGATGCCCATACCTGAAGGGAGAAGGAATAGATTCGAGGACGGAGTGACAGGTGGCGGGGGGGAGGAGGCCGACGAGGGACCAGGTTCGGGGAACATGGATGATGAGAGTCGGGAGGAAGAGGGCGACGACGACAGGATGGGCGTCGGGGAAGAAGAGCGAGTGTCATGTCTGTGGCGACCCTGACTGCTTCAACAGCGCCCGCCGGCCCACCGCACCGGCTGACGTCAGCATCCCGCTTCAACAACCACCGGTCCGTCTCAAGTACTCTCTTTGTTCCGATTTCTAGCTGTCGCAGAGGGCTCGCTCATGTTCTTACATCAAGCTCCCTTTCAGAAACTCATTTCCTCACCGGCGAGGTAACGGCCCCATAAGTGTGATCCCAAGTATGCACTATATATTCGGCGAGGTGCGGACGCAATCCACCAGGACTCAGAATGTAAAGGCCTCCATCTGGAGCCAATGTCGGAGGTGCGTTCCGCCTGGGAAGTAATGCGCTAATATCTGACCACACATCAAGCGCTGATGCTCCGGACAGGTACTTATGACACTGGCGTTCGTTGCCTATCGTGTCCGATGCAGGTCACGATGCACTTCTGCATATGTTCTCCTCGGCGTCTAAGTACGCGCTACGTGCTGCTGACAAGAGCCAACGATTCTTCGATTGCCTTGCGGCTGGATTCTCTTGAGCAACTACGTACCATTCGTCCTGTGACGACATGCTGTTTACTGTATGACGGCAAGATCTCTGGCGGCTATTGGCGCCGTCTTCTGATCGTGCTCTGATAAGTATGCACCGCTCAGGGCGGTCGGCGTTCGTTCTTTGGGATACGTATCACTAGTGTCCTGCAGGCATACCTCGAGAGAGAGGGGGTGATGAGCCGACTTCTCTGATGGTACGTATGTCGATATCAGCATGACCACCAATGGACGCATCGAACCTAGTGGGCACAATGCTTTCGGTATGCAGTATAAATACAGTCAAGGTGACGGCTTCTAGATTTTCTTGTCCGACTTTCTAACCATTTCACACTGCCACGTCGTGACGGTGGAGTCTATCACCTCGCAGGATTCATTGGTATGGGAGGTAAGAGTGTTGTTTCATTATACCGCGAAGTGCTCCATCTGAGTGAATGGAATGGTAGTGGTACTCAATTCTTCGCCACAGAGGACAGTATGGCAGGCGCTGCAGAGAATGCTGAAGAAAGTGCGATCTGCGCCTTGCGTCCCCTTTGTGCCGTTGTTCACCCTCTTATCCCGTTTCATAGAAAACATTGCCAAGGGATGTGGCCGAGCCACCCATCGAACCCGAGCCGCTGCCTTCTCCGGGTGCCCGTCTGCCGACCGAGATTCTTATCCCGATTTTCGAACAAGTCAAGGAGATATGGGAACCATATTTTTGGGACACATCCGACCTTTCCGAGAAACTCGGTTGGATCGCCCTGAGCCACGTCTGTCAACGCTGGCGCGCGATCGTCCTCGATATGCCCTCGCTCTGGACATATATCCGGCTCCAGCCCGGCGGATGGCCGCAGGAGTTTCTGCGCCGCTCGCGCGACTGCAACCTCCGGCACGTCGTCTTCTTCCCTAGCTCTGGGAAGCGGAAGCAACGCCGCCAGCGGAACGATCTTAAGCAGCTTGCGGCCAACACCCACCGACTGGAGTCCCTCTACCTACGCGGAGATCTTGTGTACAGGTTTTTTGCGCATGATACTGGCCCCGCCCCGCGTCTGTGGAACTTATATCTCACTACCCAGGATGCGTCTGGGGATTATGGTAGCAACATACAACGGCGCTTCGTCATCCCGTCCAATGCCTTCGCAGGCGTAGTTCCCGCTCTGCGGGAGCTCAATCTAGAGGACGTTCCTATGCACCCCGACTCTTCCTTACTCACGGCAAACCTGACCCACCTGGCGCTGAGCAGAGGGGGCATCTTCAACAAGTCTCCATGCCCGCGCTTTCTCTCTCTCCTCGACTTGCTCGCGGTCCTGCGGCGCATGCCCAACCTGTGCAGCCTGAAGGCGAACGACATTCTGACGGAGCCGGAGAGCACGTCGGCGCTCGATACGGCACTGGACGCGCTGCAGACCGTCTGGCTCCCGGAGCTGCGGACCGTCAAGATCCACAGCCCCTGGATCCAGAACTACCGCGGGTTCGTGCGGATGGTTGAGTACGACTATATACCGGAGCAATGGGACATGGGAACGACGCTCATAAGTCTCGAGAGCCACCACTTCGCGCTTCTGCCATACGATGTCACGACTTACAGCGTCCCGGGTGACGTGCCGCCCCTTGCGTCGCTGCGCATCCGCAGCTGGCATGCGCACGCGATCACCGTCGAGGGCTGGCGGACCACCGACGTCGAGGATGTTCTCGGGTGGATGAGACCGTCATTCTCAGCCGAGCTCTCCCTGCCGGATGCGCGCGCCTGCGACGGCGCGGCGTTTCTCTGCGGGCAGCTCCCGCTGCATACAGTCGAGAAGCTGGCCGTGGACTGGCGTGTCTTGCGCTCGATCCGGGAGGGCAATCCGGAGAACTGGGTGCCGCTGCTGCAGGCGTTCGCCGGCGTGCGGTGCCTCCAGATTGAACAGTCCACTTCACCTCAGGAAATCATCGCCGCACTTGCGTGGACCGGTTCGGACGACGCTGGGAACACTTTTTTGGTCTGCCCCGGGTTGTGCGAGCTGCGCGTCTGCTGTGTACCGTGGAAGGGGCAGCGGGAGCATGAAGACACCAATAAACTGTTGTTCGAACCGCTTGCAAGTGTGTTGGAGATACGCGCGAGGCATGGGTCGGTGTTGCGGAGACTTGTGGTGAAGGATAAGATAATACCTTGTGCAGAGCCGGGGGACCTTGACGCTCTGCGACAGATGCGGCGTGATCAGTGAGTGCCTTTAGCTAACACTCTCCCCGCGACTGCTCATACGATTTGATAGACTCGCTTCATGCGGGATAGAAGAGGCTGATACTTGACAATTTCTTCGTGCTGCTGTCAGGTTTGTTGGCTACGGACATGACCACTAAATACATATGTCAGTATATATGTAAACACGTATTGTATCCACGGAATGCCTCTCAATGTCCCAAACGTATTCACTCCTATGGGCGGCCAAGGGGCAGCAGAACTGACGCTCGGGCGTTAGGTCAGGTTAGTAATGCGGGCACAAGTGCTTTTGGCTGAGGGGCGAGCGCGAGCCTGGGTTGTATGTGCAACGGGTATCCTCCCTCGACGTGCAGGGATTGATTGAATAAAATTATGCGAGGGAGTACAAATATGGTCAGCCGGTCGGTATATGCATGTCCACGTCGATCTCTGTCGACTCGTATGCTGCGTATAGATAGATAACTCCAAAACAGAGGAAAAGTGCCGCCCCTCCCAGCGTCACTAGCAGCAAAGTCAGAGTGGGCAGCATCAAAAAAAAGGGTCACTCACCATGCTTGGGCGATATTTTTGTCGATACATATCTACCGCTCACAACGGCAATCGTCGTACAACAACCGTGCCCGATGATCGTACCAACCGTGACGAGGTACACATTCTGCAACCGAAACAGGCGTCAGCATAGAACCAACTCACATACTGGTATAGTCGCGGCTTACATGGGCCGCCGCAAGCGCCATCGTCGCAATCTGGCTGCGGTCGCCCCACTCCCCGAGAAACGTGAGCACAAACGCCTGGACGAACACCGGGCCCAGAAACAGACTGNACAGATTCCGCGCGCCATCGAGCGCGCGCTGCACCGCCGA
>SFCI01000164.1:0-23893 GCA_004681135.1 Hericium alpestre | reverse complement strand
GCTNANGNNTGGNNCANNTNNGCCAGGCTTGGAACACGTTGTGTACGTACACCGTGCTTCTTGAATGATAGAACTCCGGGGACTGCCTAATGTGAGCGTCACTCTGACCATTGAGTGACTGTCGAAGCTTTCGGCAGCTATACAGGACGTCTATGGCAAGTGGCTGTAAGACGCCCATGAGAAATGTCCGGATCAAAGGACTTTGTGATCACTTTTGGCAGCATCCCTGTGCCAATATCGTCGTCGAGACAGCATCGCAACCATAGATGCTGTGTTGCGACGGGTCTTAAAACAAGCTCTCAAGCATGAACACAGCAGGAGGCATGGAAAATCACTGCTTCGATGCAAGATTTACCTGGTCATGCGGTGCCGCCTCCTTAATCTGCTGCCGAGGAAGCTATGCCGGGCACGCGGCGTCTCGATATGACCTCCCCGTTCACAGACGTCCAGAAAACACCGCCATCAGGTCGCAGGAATGACGCGAAGATATCTTCGGGCCACTAAGCTGGTTCGGAGCTATGTCCTAACTGGGAATGATCGGGCCTGACGCAGGGTATTAATGTCGTCAAACGCAGGGGAAAGAAGGTAAAATTTGCGGTCGTGTTTGCTGATCTGAATGTTATCCACCTTGAATGGCTGCGGAGCACAGGTAGCTGGGCTTCCAGGTGATCATTGCATGTCGAGAAGTCCACGTTTCGGTCGCCATGTCCTTCTGAAGTAGATGATCTGACCTTGTACGTGAACGAAGCGTAGAGCGGCATATAATCGTAATGTGATATATTACATATCTCTTGACAGAGCCGTCTATTTGGTTACTACCGGCGAAATGGCCTGAAAGGTTGATACATCAGCAGCTCTCTGATGAGACAAGAGCCGTGGACGACCTACCCGTTTTGTAATCTCGAATATACGGCGCTGTCCAGCGAACAGGATGGCCGCGGTGAGAACACTTTGGGTCAGTTTGCTTCCAACACCTTTGTAGAGGCCATCAATACCCTCCTCCTTCACAATGGTCTGGAGACCGTGAAGGGTAGAGCGGTATCGCTGAGCGCCCGCGTGGCCACCTTGAAGACGCGACTTTACCACGCTGAAGACGCAAGGGATCAGTGCATAATAGGGCGTTGGCCACGGACACCCGCTTACATGTAAGGGTATGTAATGCCCGTTGCAACTGGAGGTAAATATTGCAGCGTCAGTCGATCTGTGTAATGACTCCTATGAAATGGATCCTACCCAACTTTGACAAGGCACCCAATATAAAGAAATCCAAATCGGTTAGAACTGTGCCGCCAGGGACAGCCCGCGCCCTTCTGCGTCGCACAAGGGTATTCTTCAGCTGCTCGAATACGGTGTATTGCAAAACAGGATTTATGACGAGGACGAGTGCAGGTCCAATGCCACGCCAAAGGCCCGCGAAACCCCCGGTTCGCAGGATCTGCGCGGCCGTGTCCAACATGCCAGGCTTCTTCGGAGCGGGAGAAGAGCACTCATCGGAAGGCGTATTCATTGTGTGAACCGCCTGCGAAGTTTGGACGACCCAGATGGGGTTACTGATGATTGTGGTCGCAGAGCCTAGGCACAATCTACGTCAGTGCCCCGCGGCGATACAGCTGGCCACATCAATATACCAGCGATGAGCCCTGCAAGCATTGATTCGAGGGTAGACAACGCTTTGCTTCCTCCGCGCGAGGCAAAAATAAAGCCTTTCGAGCGCTCATAGAAGTAGTAGTATACACTGAAGGGATAGACGTGTGAGCGGATGGAAGTCCATAGCCAAAGCAGCGGCGCAACGAAATGGAGGATTGTGATTAGATGGATACCAGGATAGCAAGTCGCGTCTACTTCGTCACACGAATATGACCATTTTGGTCTTTCGTGCAGACGAACCACGCACGCGTATGAGAATCATGGGACGGGCTTCACCGATAATGAAGCGAAACACCGAAACGAAGGTAAGGTCAAGTGCGCTGACACGCAAGAAACGCACCCGTTCGTGACAGCGACGCCGAGAAGGCTCGAGTTCAGGCCGCTGTATAGGCCAACGATGCCTTCGCGTTTGATAATGTCGATAACGGCTTGATAGACGGACTGCGGGGAGCGTCAGCAATAGGAGACGTTTCGAACGCACGGCAGGGGCGTGCACTGCAAGGACGACATGTGGGCTTCCCAGCCCACGAGGCCAACAGATGCTCCACCTCTTGAAACAGTCATCCAAACCCGCACAGCAAGCATACCTTGTTCTCATTCTTGGTCTTCATAGCGGCTCTTGTGGATAGGAATACCAAGGGACTGAAGATTTGGTCTGTCAGATACTTCACATAAACGCGAAGGACGATATGGTACTTGCTAAGTTGCCGTCATCGCCATGATGCCACCCGCAGCACCTGCTGCAGCCGCAATGACAGAATCGCTAGGCATGTTGAGAGTGTGTCCGTGCCGTCCGTCTATGTGGAGATGGTAATAGAGCTAGAAAGCACTTCGGCGACTACATATGACGAGGTCATTATTGAAATTCGAGCTCGGAGGCGACGCGGAACAGTCGGGAAACTAGCAGCTCGATATCACATGACGCATTGTTGGGAAACACATGCCACCCGTACGGCGCGATTCTGAGACGAGCTCACGACAAAATCAACAAAGTACAGTAAATGCAGCACTCGGCGGTATTTTCAGTGGATTGAAGATCGCAACCTGGAGTGGACTACAATATTTATTTTCTAATTTTTTTTTACACGCGCTGGTAGATGGCGTTTCCAGCCCTCGCATTTGGCCGGGAAGCTTAATAGCGCCCGGAAGCAGACAGCTTCCAAGAAACAGAATGTGTGCGGAGTATCTAATAATCTATATCAAAACTCGCAATCAAGAATGTTCTGGAGAGAACTCCAGGGCGGGCAGCGAACAGCTGCCGTCGTTATGCGCCGCTTGTCAAGCTTGTGCCGCATGGTCCTTTCGAACTCATTGAGCCTCTCGATTTGGGCCACGGTCCGTTGGAAGGCAGGCAGCAGTTCCCAGATCTCCTTCGCTTGACGCGCTGCCTCGTTTATTTCAGGGACCCGGCGCAAAGTTTGTTCGAGAGGTGCGTCGGCGCGGAATAGACACATAAGGCTTAGTGTCAAGAAGTCTGTAGCCATACAGAGCATGAGATACCCAGGTAGTGGGCGGTCAATAAAGCAGAAAGCGGTATCTGAATACGTACAGGGTCGGCGTTCGTCGTCGTATGGGAATATTTCTGCAGCTTCCTTGTAATACTTTTGTGCTTGCAAGAAGAATTCTTTGACGACTGGGCTGGTTTTATGTCCGCGATTTAGGTACTCGTCGATTCCGCGGCGCATGTTGATGAACCCCTTAATCCTGCATGAGAAACCAAGTAAGCCATGGCTCCATGTTGTAGTAACGCTTTGAGACAGACACAAAGGAATACGCCATTGTATAGGTGAATATTGCTATCGGACTACCTGGCTTGTCATCCAGGTTTATGTACTCATGCTGATGTTGTCGGATATCCTCGAGGAGAGCGTCTGCCTCCTCAAGTGCGTGGTCATAGGTTAACCGCTCGTTCTTGCTTCCAACTCTGACTAGGGCCTTGAGGCACGTCAAAACGGGTAAAATTCAACGCAAAAAAGTCCGAAGGCCCGCATACCTGCATATAGTGTTGCAGACGGAGTCTCCGAATGGTGCGCACGACTGAGCGCGGGAGCAGACGCCCTGTGCCGTCTCGATTGGCATCTGGCCATTCTTGCGGAGCCCACTTCAGGACTTCTAGAACCTTGTCTAGCATGAAGACTGCCTCCGAGCTCCTGTGAAGCCCTTCACCCATCGTATAGGCTACGACAATCACGTAGCTATTCGAGAGATAAGGGAGGAGACGTATGAGAAAGGCAAACCACCAGGACAGGCGAGACCTCACTGGATACTTGTCAGGAGAGCATCGTTCACTGCAGCCCAGCCGCCCTCTCGATAAAGACGCCGGGAGTGGGACATGACGAAGTTCATATCCGTCTTGGCCAAGTCGGGCGCATCCGTAGCATGGGCTTCAAATTGTGCTGATAGGAAGTAGATAATCAAGTCGAATCGCAGGACGAGAGAGATGGAAGTCTAACCTTGCTTGAAGAACCGATCTAACCAGTCTTTCTTGGAGTAATGAAAGGCACGGTGCTCTTTCAGGATGGCGCTGCTGACATCTTCGAGAGCCTGGGGAAAGTTTGGATCTGGTCATGGATTCAGAAGAATGAGACTCCTTACCCCCATCACCCCGCTCGACATTCGCTCATTCTCTTCGAGCTCGTATATTTTTCGTGTCCCTGTTCGGAGCCACTGCAAAAATGTGAACGGGCGATACGAATCGAGCAATCGGGTCTCACCTCGCCAGCTTCAGCAAGAGGAAATACCTGAATCCGCCGTGAGTTCTCCGTACAACGATGGACTTCCCGTATCACTCACACTGCTCATCGTCTCGCCCCGCTCTCGCAGAATCGGCGCCAATCTCTGCGCCCTATCGAAATGCGTCTGCCCATTATCCACGATCACTTTCATCCCAGCAGTCGGAGGGACAGGAAGTTCTGCGCCATCGTCGTCCGAGTCGTCCTGATTGGCATTCGAGCTTGACGCGTAGGACGCAGCGATCCTCGCCTCCAGTGCTTGCAAAGCGGCCTCGTAGGTCTGCTTCTGGGTAAGGTCGGCAGGCGAGGGGTTTTCCTGGGGAAGCTTCTCAAGAGCGCGTTGCCAGCTGTCAGTCGCATCGTGCAGCCTGTCGAGAGACTAATTGGAGGAGTTAGTATTTGGCGTAGAGCGGACTGCGACGAAGCATACCTCTTGAGCCTTAGCAAGTCGCGCCCATGCTTTTGGGTAGTTCTCGTCCAGCTCAGTGGCCTGCGCACGACGCTTAACATCCTGCGCACCAGGATCGACACAGAACCAAACCACCACACACCTTTTTCGCGTCCTCCATGGCTCCTTCATACCTGGACAGAATTGTTGTAAACGAGGGAGGCGGTGGAAGGACCACTGCTCACTTTTTCAAAGCTTGGAAGCATGCTGCCCTGTTCGCGTACAGAGTCGCATTGCTGTCGTCGAGCGCGATCGCCGCGGTGTACTTCTGCACGGCCTCTTTGAACTGCTTCCTTACAAAAAGCGCGTTTCCTTCGTCCTTGAGCTGCGTCGCGGTGGTCTGATTGGCCATGGCGCGATTGTTGTGGTGCGGGATGTCTGGTGAATGGTGGGTGTTGATAAGAGAGTGAAAAGAGTGAAAGGATAGGTAGCAGCCCCGATAATGGCGTCTCCATCCTGGAAACACGCCACTGCGTACGTACTTCGAAGTCTATGTAATCTGAGGAGTCTGTGCCACCGGCTAGACCTAAGTAGCAACTGGCTCTGCACTTATTTCGTTGGCTAAGGGAGTGTTTGGTCAGTTATTAACAAGAGAACTCGACGGAAAGACAACGGAAGGATACTACATTAATGGCTGTGACAGTCGAGGTCGAGGTCAAAAATCGGACAAAATCTTCAGAATATTCCCGGGCCGCGTCTAGCCGGCCGCGTCGGTCCATCGCATGGGGCCCGACGTCGAGGATATCGTCTACCGCAAGATCCAACGGTGCTGTGCTGGAAATTGTTGAGATATGTCTTTTCGTACTAAGAAGATATGTGCTTTGCCCTGGGATCCCCGCAAACCTGCGAGACTGGGGTCGAAATCTTACGTGCGGTGCACGGAGGCACTGAACCATACTGAGGCTATGACCGAAGCCAAACCGAAGCTCAGCTGGAACAATAAGATGTATCTCTAATCTAGAATGAGAGCGTGTACTGGGAATCGCTATGATGCATGCCTTCCAAGCTGAACAAATGAATTAGGATCAAAGTGCGCTTGTTTCACCGGCCGATGGTCCTGGCCTTCCATTTTTCTCTACGACCGCTTTCTGAACAACCCCAAAGTGTGCTGCCCTCCACATGATACGCCCATGGCGGCCCACGAGCCGCCTTCTCGTCGGACCACGACAGTGGGAGTTTCAGCCTTGCCAGATTCTCCCACTCCAATCTCGCCCTGCTCAGCTTCGCCCCAAGTATACAGTGCTCCGTCCCTTGTCACCGCCGCGTTGAACCCGGTGCCCGCAGAGATGTGCACGACAGGGTCGTCGTCGTCAGGGAACGGCACCGGCACTGGCTCCGCAACGAAGTGCTGCCCCTCACTCTCAAGATCCGCAAGCTGTTCCGCAGGAAGCCCGAGCTGGCTGCTGTCGGCACGTCCACACGCGTATACACGCCCATCTGAGGTAAGAAAGAGCGTATGGAGATCTCCTCCTGCGATCTCGACGATGCGAGCCTCGTTGCCGAGGTCCGCGGTGCTCAGACCCGGCACGCGCCGTGGAGTCTGGACGATGGAATCTGTGTCATACGGATTGATGCCTGTCCCTGTCTGTCCCGCGCTATTAAGTCCCCAGCCCCATACGTCGCCTGCTTCGTCGACGGCGAACGAGTGGTAGTTGCCGGCACCCACGACGGTAGCACGACGCCCACGGACACCGAGGACGACCCTCTCCGGATTGGTACCATGAATCTTGCGCCGCTCAAGA
The DNA here is from genome assembly GCA_004681135.1 of Hericium alpestre. Classification (NCBI taxonomy): domain Eukaryota; kingdom Fungi; phylum Basidiomycota; class Agaricomycetes; order Russulales; family Hericiaceae; genus Hericium; species Hericium alpestre. Next base: position 17,324 of record SFCI01000164.1, on the reverse strand, counting down.
ATTTTGCGACCCAGCTGGCCTTGCTCTCCAGCTCCCCAGCTATAGATGTGCCCATGTGTCGTGAGGACGACAAGATGGTTGTTGCCCGTCGCGACAGAGACAAACTGCTCGTCCTCGAGCACAGCCTTTGGCGTGAATTGATATCTGAGTCCGCTGGCAAAGCCCAGCGACCCTTCGTTGGCCTGCGCTCAGAGATGAATCAGGTTAGATTCAAATGAAAACGAGGTTGGCACAAGACGCACCCTGAAGGATCCCCACACGCGTAGTTTACCCTCAGTGCTGACGGCAGCTGAGATACTGTCGCCAGCTGCAATCTTGACGGCGCGAAAGCCCTCATCTTCGAGCGTCTTGAGAGGATGCGGCACAGACGACAGTTCATCGATATCCAAGAACTGTCCCGGGTGTTCTGGATCTGGAATGTCTTTTGTCTCGCGGCCCAAAGCGGCGTCATCATTGACTCCGCATGACCAGACCTGACGAAGAGTCAGCACCACGTCACTGAGGCGAAGCCGAACAATTCGAGGTGATAGCACGTACAGTCCCCTTTTCATCCACGAACAGCGTGTGCAATCCTCCAGCAGCCACGGCTATGATTCCCGCACCAGGCTCGTCGCCAAACGCCCCCTCCGCCATTTTCGACTCGATCCACATATTCTTTTTTGGCTTCGAATACTCGCCCAGCGCATCGGGACCCATCCCAAACTGCCCGAAGTTCCCAGCTCCCCAAACNAAGATCTGCGGTGCGGGCCTCATGCGCTCTGGGAAGGTCGGGAGTGGGATGAATGGTGGGACTGCAGCAGCTGGCGTCTTCGCCTTCCTCGGTGCGCCGGTGGCTGGCGTCTTCGACCTGGCGGTTCTCGTTTTCGGTGGCATCTCTGTTTTCTTCGCAGCAGCCTTGGGACCCGTACTGCGTGCACGTTTGGGAGCAGGAGGGGGTGATGGTGATGTGTCTGGGGAGGCAGCACGTTTTGTCGGAGCACGGGTGCGCGTGGGTACCGGCGCGGCAGCCGCCTTTGCCTTCACGGTGGCACGAGAGCTCGAGCGCGCCGCAGGCTTGCCCTCGGCCTTCGTCGTCGTGTCCGCCTGTGGGCGGCTGCGAGGAGGCATTGTTACTCAAAAGACTACACACACTTCAGTTCAACCGCGAAAAAAGCCAAAGGACATAGAGACCACTCACTATGCTGCTGTCACAACTCGGTCAGCAAGATAGCTGAGCAAGCGTTTCGCAAAGCGGTTACAAAAGAGGAGAAAGAGAAAGGGGCGAAAACGAGCTGGAGTAGTTCCTCAGAGTTGCTCCTGCCCTCAGTCCGGCTGCTTTTCGCGGACGTGACATAACACAAGATCCCACAAGATCCAATGACGCGATCACGTGCGTCCTTGGCCACAAACGCGTTCGACGCGATTTGCTTCAACACGATCCATCAAACACCCACAATAACGTTGATCGGTAACTTCCACACAATTATTGCACGAAATCAGCATGGACGATGCATATTGTACGCTCCTATGGACAACTAATTTGTTGCCTTCGAGCAGGAGGCCTATATCCTGACATGGTTCTGGCACGCGCGCTGGTCCACTGAGGACTGATTTTTGTTTAGTAAGTTCCTCAAAAGCTCCCGTCATCTGGAATCAGCAGCCCGAACAGTCAGTTCCCATCCCTTCAACCGAGATGGTCCTCACTACATTCGAGTCCACCTCTATAGGTCCGCACAATGGGCGTTTGTGTCTTTCACATAGCTGGCCTTCAGTGGATTTCTATCACCTTTTCTTTCTTCAAAGAAATCAAAGGCCCTCGTTTCTACTAGGCTGTTACAGTCTACTTTCATTCTGTCTGTTCAATTTTCCGTTGACGACGCTGAGATTCAGAAATCGATATCCGTGCTTTGTCATGTGATCGATGACGACACTCTACCTGCGCTCGATATGAGTCGAAAGGTACACCATCTCAGGCCAGCTTTTGCTATCATCTTGTAAATCCTGCAGCCATGGTCTCATTAACGAGCTACCTCTACTCGCTCTCCACGCCTCGACCCTACTCTGCAGCCACAGAGCATAATTTCTTGACGGCCGCCGGAAATGGCACCGTTTCCCCTAAGCTCTTCGGCTTCTGGCTCGCACAGGACCGTCTGTACGCAGCGCACGCGTACCCGCGCTTCATCGGCCGCCTCATTGCAGGGATCCCGTGGTCTTCGACGCACGCACCAGGCTCGAAGGAGGAGCAGCTGAACCAGACCATCTTGCGCGTCCTCGTCTACTCGCTGCAGAACGTCGTACGCGAGGTCGGCTTCTTCGACGAGTACGCGAAGAAGTTCGATCTGCAGATTGACCACTGGAGGGAGCGGAAGGAGACGAGAGATTATACGGCCGAGATGGCCCGGATCTCGGCGGAGGGCGATATATTGGACGGGTTGGTCTTCGTCTGGGCGATGGAACAGGTAAACCTTAGTTTCCGATACCATGCTCTTCAATAGGCCTCATATTTGTCGACAGGTTTATCTCGATGCATGGCGCTATGCTGCCTCTGTACAGGAGAGGTCGTCCGTCTCTGAAGATCACTTCACTCGGGCATTCGTCGCCAATTGGACAAACGATGAATTCGTCAAATTTGTCAATGACCTCGCAGGCCTGGTCAACAGCTTCGATGTCAAGCCGGGCACCGAACGATTCAACAGGTTAGAAATGATCTGGTTAAGGGTCGTCGAGTTGGAAGAGGCGTTCTGGCCGAACGCTGGCGAAGAACTGGCTATGGGTCATGAGGCATAGGCAATGTTTGAACAAAGACGATATTGAAGATGTGGGAATGATGTACTGGTAAATGTACTCTGTCTTTGCCAACGATGAAATTGGATGTATACTGGGTTGGAGCAGTATTTACTCATTAAGGAGTTCAAGGAGTTGGGTCTAGCGGAATTTGAACACAAGATGTGGTCTGTCCATGAGCAAGGTTGGCGAGACTATATACCTTCTACCATGACCACATAGTCTATTCAATGAGCTTGATTCCGAGGTCTTCCGCAATAATGACCGCGGCCTTCTCTCCTACTGCGACCGCTGCCGAGTATGTGTTCTGTATCCCTCTTATGGTCAATTTCAGGTCAAATAGATATGGAAATTCACATACCGCGGCGACATTGCTAGGACAAATTGACAAGTCTACGCAGAAAGATCCATAAGTTACAAGACAACTTTCCTGGAGGACGTAGAGCGTACCAGCGATCTTCAGTCCTTGAACTCCATAAACATTGAGCCTGGGATCGACGACCCCACCTTGCTCGCGCGGTTTCATTGCGCAGGTGCCGAGCTATCAAGGTATCGTCAGTTCCCGGCGATACAACCTCAATGGAGGAACTCACAGCATGCCATGCCGTTCCAACTTAACAAGCAATTATGGTTAGCATCGCATGCTGTCTCCCGAAAGGACACAACTCACTGAACTTCCTCATATACATCTCGATGGCCTTGTCGTCTTCCTTGGTGTAGACGATCTTTGGCGTGTCGAAAGGGATAGGCATCCCGTTCTGGATCACCGCCGCCTGACTTCCAGGTGGGAACTCGGGATGCGTGGGTGCATATTCCCCGCGGAAGAAATGGTTCCTCCGGGATATTTCGCGCATGATCTTGTAAGCCAAGATGAACGGTTGGATGTCTGCAATACTATAGGATCGTCAATTATGCAAAGTTGAAGGAGTTGGTTGATTCAGTGCTTACTTCTCGAAGTAGCCTGACTTGAAATCCAGCGGCGCAGCTACGTCATCCGCGGATGTGACATGTACATGGCCTCTCGCGACTGGGTATGCCTGAGTGGTTCATGTGAGAATCAACCATGCTCCGGCCTTCGTCCTATGAGATGGAGGGTAGTTACCAAATAGAAGGCGCTTGAGAAGTACTTTCGATCGGGCACGTTGGTGACATCCCCTATGAACCTATGGATAATATCAGCCAGCTGTCAGTGATGCTGTGAAGATTCGAGACACACGATGACATGGGACCCATAAAGATCACGGGCTTATCGGGGGCATGTGCGAACTGTGCATCCCAGACTTTCCGAAATTCCGGGCCTAACATCTCAAGTTCCTTTTCGTTTGGACGAAGCTTGATCAGAGTGTCGAATCCACTGATACAACGGTGAGAGAAAAGGGGAAAGAAAGCTGAAGAATAAGCTCTTACTTCGTCGCCATCAAGCCGGTCCCATTTTCGGACCACTCTTTAGACGTCGCTAATTCCACACTTGTGAATGGAACACACTTCTGCAGCCAGCGATAACTGACCAGCAACTACGTCCGGGTTATTTCTGATAATGCCGTCAAGCGTTTCCGCCTCTGGTGCTGCGAGAAAGCAGTTGAATGCGATACTATGGTCTGCAAACGTAAATCAATACTTTGTTAGCTTGAAACACATGAGTTGACAAACCTTGGAAGTTATCCCCAACTCCTGGCAGCTCCTCGACGACGTTGATGTCCAGCGAACGAAGGACACTACTCTGGCCCACCCCAGACGCTCAAGAATTCCTGGAGAACCGAACGCCCCAGCCGAGAGGACGACGAGTTGCCGAGCACGTACGACCCGCGGTTCCGTGTCCTCGCCAGGCAAGAATTTGGGATTCCACTTGAACTGAACGCCACAGGCGCGTTTATTGGCGCTGCATCACCGTCACGTTAAGATCGGGATCGATAGGAAATGGACCAGACTTGTGTACTTACTCAAAAAGAATGTGCTGTACGTGTGCGCTGGTAACGACGTGCAAATTCGGGTTCGTCTGGTTGTATATGTGATGATGCGCGGCGTCGGACCTTCGTCCCGTTTCCTTGTCGATCCATCTAGATGCAGGAGGAAGGGTCAAATCAGGACTCTGTCATCTGAAATATTACTGAAACGGCGCTTACTTCGGAAACCTCTATATTCCGACAGAAGGAGAGATAAGACAACTAAGCATATAAAATAGAGAGGGTCTCAGCGTACTTACCGTCCAGGTGTTCAACGTCTTGAAATCATTGGTATCCCTACCTGCCGCCCGACTCGGATCAAGACGGGCTGCAACATCCATGAACTGTAGGTTAACGTTTGTGGCAATCCCGCCATAAGAGACCTTCAATGGGCCACTGCATCCATGTGTTGGCGCGTTCGGCTCAACTTGGTATGTCTCTGCCTATTTGAGGTGTATATATATGAACATATGCGGACAGGTGATGGGACTGGATAGCACGCACCTTTTGAAGTAGCGGAATGATATCCTGCGAACCCCATCCTGGGTTCTTGTATTTGGTTTCCCAGTCATCGAAGTCGGATGCGGATGGACGAGTGTAGACAGTCCCTGCGCCCAGCTGTGAGTGCACCGACCAAAGTAAACACAGGATATAACGCACAATTCACGCTGGATCCGCCACCGAAGCACTGTCCGCAGGGGATGATCAATGGTCGGCCTCCAAGTGTCTCGACATGGGGCTCAACATGGAACCGCACGGTTGTCGACTCAGGACGGAGATGGGACAGATAGCGCGCTGGTTGCGTATGAATGTGAAGATCTTTTGTTGGAGGACCGGCTTCGAGTATAAGAACCTTCAGAGATGCATCAGCCGTGGCCAGCCGGCCAGCTGTCACGCAGGCCGCTGCTCCACCTAAAACAATGAGGCATGAGATGGGGGGAATCGGTAAAGATCGAGAGTCACATACCGCCTGCGAATATGATGTCGTATTCTGCGTCAATTGACGACACTTGGGGGAGACTCATCGTATCACGGACAATGAAAGACTCCTCCCAACTTCTGACGCTATATACCCTCCTTGCAAGGTCGGACGGGCAGGGCGAAATGGCGCGTTTTGGAATCTAGCCGCACTCTGATGACAGACGTTGGATGGTCATGGGTTGAAAGCGCTTCCACTATTATGTCGCTGCTCATACGAGATGCGGGGCATTCCGATGGAAGGAACAGATTACGAAAAAACTGCCGTGATTATCCATGAAAGTTGCACGACACGGCATCTCGTGAGCTCTCTGTAGGCAGTATCATGTGAGTTGCAACAAAAGCATGCCATTTATTTACCGCAGATCCTCGGCACTGGTATGCAATTACGGCTTCCATCTTGCAATCAATCCCGCAGACCGCAATCGTCAGCTAAAGGTGGAAGTTGAGCGACGTCATTCGCCGATTTGAGACGCGTCTGGACGCGCGCGCTGGGAAAAGACGGGTGCTTCCATTCTTCATGGGGCTTTTCAGTGGCCTGAATCCAAAGAGAGACTCGATTTGTCGCGGATGAGTTAATGATTACTGACCTGAGTACGCGAACATTGCGGATGCGACGGCGCGATCCAATCCCTATGAAACCACGTTTCGACTAGGCGTAAGGTTGAACTTTACATGCTTGAAGCTTCAAGACCGTGGATGAACAAGGGAACGACAGTCACGTAACTGGTCTACTAGCGAAAGTAGCCTCGTTAAGATAATCATAGTTGACAAAGGACAAGGAACTAGGGAGGAACGATACGATACGGACGCACCAGCACGTCAAAGGAGTCTCTAACTAGCAGCAATATTTTCTTATTTGAAGTGCATACTTAATGCAAAAGGAAAACAACCTTAGGACGATGGAAGATGTAGCGCACTCGGAATATCATCAAGGCTGGACGCCGACGCTCCATACCGCGTGAACGCGACTGTGGCGTGGGATAATCCACGTTGCGTCGATTGCAAGCTTTCGTCGACAATCGTCAGTCCCATCACTGGGTGACTTTCCGTGGGCTTTTATTCGCTGCAATAGAATAGAATAAGTGAGATCGCCGAGATGCCGACTCTACGCGAGATGAAGAACAGGCAGATCAGGTCTTGACCCCCTCGAATAAACCTTGAGTAAATGAAAGTCTGTAAGGGGGGTCCGACCCCCCCGAACAGATTCGACAGACCAGAATAAACCGCATATGGGAAGGCTCGTTGATACGCGAAGCTACGCGGGCTCATTTCGCCCTTATATGGCATTCCCTCACCGCGATTTGTCCTCTCAATAAAAGTTTTGTGGTCTATTTCTTCGACGCGACGGAAGAGAGTAACCTGGAATAGGACGGAGTTCTGAACGATTCAACCTCCGTTCTATTGACGACGAATACAGTAACATTTCGCCCACGGAAAGTCACTCACTTGCAAGTCTTCAGTTTTCCTTGCAGAGGGCCTTATCTGACGCGCTTTCGTTCTTTCATTCAGGAACGTCATCTCTGTGCGCCCTGCATTTAACTAATCTGGAGGCATGAAATGATGTGATGACAATACTGACGAACGTCAGTCAGCCACGACGACTGTAGTCCATTTGGCTACCACGGAAACCATCATGTTGTCGGTATGCAGGTTTGTGGCTGATTCATCCATCTGAAGTCCCGCAGACTGGCCGCGCCCACTGGCGCTCCTTGTAACACTTCATACGCGTAAGGTGCAGATGCATGCCGGCCGATTCTGCTAGTGCTTGACAGGGTCAGTCTACGCTGCACTAAACTCGCTCTTCATCATAATCCTCGGCCGTCTGGAGGATGTGCCCAGCTGTCCCAATACAAACTCCGAGTAAGTCCCTATCTGTTTCACCGTAGGCGCTTCCGTTATCGAGGCTTGATATTTATTAGTCAGACCGTAAGTGGATGACTTCCCGTAGCCATCTGGAGCGACATTTAGCTCGACTAAATTTCTAGATACTAAATGGCCGAGCTGCGACGCGTGCGGCAGCCATGCCGAGTGTCGGAGTGTGTCAGATCTTCGCCCGATGAAATACTACCCTAGAAATCTGGAGGGGGGTCCCCACCCCCTCTTCAGATGCAAAGAGCGTTGCTAGACCTTGCTAGACCTATTTCGCCGCGACACCGGCGCCTTGTAAGCTGATGGCGCGCCTCATTTGACCGAATTCAGCGACCTAGCCATGCCAGTGGTCTTCATCGAGATCAGATTGAACATGTTAGATAATCAGGTATAGCTCGGCACAACCTGCCGTGATTGCAGCTCAGATTGAAATTCTGACCGTTTAGAGAAAGATTTAGAGCTGCTAAATCTGCCAGAGGGCTACGGGAAGTCATCCAGTATCGTTCACAGTCAACGAGTTAGACGATGACGCGTCCAACGGCAGATGCGGCAGACATACTTCACCCATCTCAATGACGAGCCTAGGCACGTACAACAACGGCACATCTGGAGGAAGTTTTCTGAGAGTATCAATACCGCTCTGCCCAGCGGTGTGGATCATCATCCAACTATCTCATCTCATAGTTCGCTGTCATCACCCTCACCACTGCCATCATGTCTTTCACTACCTACGCCATCGCCGGCATTGGCAACTTGGGTTCCTTCATCGCTGAAGAGCTGCTCATTCTCAAGGAATCCGGTAGAGTCAAGGACGTTGTCCTCCTCAGTCGTTCTGTTTGTACTGTTCAAGGTCATTTTCGCGAGCACCGACTGACTGCAAACGTGTCTCTTACAGTCTTCGAACAACGAGGCGGTCGACAAGCTCGTCGTCCACCGTTGATTATACGTCCCAGGATGCGCTGAAGGCCGCATTGGCAGGCATTGAGTTTGTCATCTCGACCCTTCCTCTTCCCGCGCTGGAGCTCCAGACGTCCTTGGCCCAGGCCGCAAAGGCTGCAGGAGTCCGCCTCTTCGCGCCATCCGAGTTCGCGACCATATACAGCGAGCCCAAGGGCTGCCCGCTCCTCGCCAAATACCAGGCGCGTGGGGTTCTGAAGGATCTCGGCCTACCCTACCTGTTGATGTACACCGGCCTTTTCTCCGACTTCGTGTTCGTTCCGTGCGTGTAAATCTTTCGGGTCCCAGGGCAGACTGTGGCTGACTGTGATGCAGCGCCTTGGGTCTTGACATCGGAAGTGGAAAGATCTCGTACGGTGCGGACGGCAGCTTCCTCATGTCGTTTACTTCGCGTCGCGATATCGCCCACTTCCTCGCGCGCATCCTGACGACGCTTCCGCCTGCGAAGCTTGAATGGAGCACCTTCCGCATCGAAGGCGAGCGGATCGTACGTCTACATACTTCTTAAGCCTTATAGTAATCCTGACTCTGCCGCACCACAGTCCTTCAACGAGATCGTTCGCCAGTACGAGCAGAAGACGGGAAAGAAGCTGGAGGTTCTCCTGCTCTCGCCTGAGGAGCTCGAGGCTGCGCTGAAAGTGAACCCGTATGACTTCGCCAGTCTTCTGCATCTCTCTTGGATCAAAGGCGAAGGCGTTGCGGGGAAACCTGAGGAGCTGAGCAACAGCGTGTGGCCGGAGTGGAACCCGAAGAAGGTCATCGAGGTTATTGCGCCTTGAAAGCAAGTTTGTAGGAATATAATGTGCAATCGTATGTAAGTGTACGATAAAGAGATAGGCCAAATTATGTTATTGCTGAGGGTCACGTTGAGATATCATAAACACCGCATACAATTATGTCAACGGGCTATCCTCTGCTCCCTAATGGGGGAAAAAGTACTGTGCGTCTTCTTGTCAAGAGATCAAAAACGAGCCGACTCGCCCTCTATTTCCCTCATGCATCTCTCCATCTCCTCATGCCTGTCGCGTTCCATGTCTCTCCATGCATCCTCCCACCAGCCTATCTCCTCTCCATACAGCCCGCCATTCACCTTTTTAGCCTCCACAATGTGCTGCCGTACCGTCTCCTGCGCCTGGCGCAGCCCCTCACGCGTACCGCCGTTCTCTGTGCCCATTGCCGGAAACGGCTTCGGAGTCGTATAATGCACGATCCGCAGCGCGTCCGACTGATTCATGAAATCCCAGAGCTTGCGGCTGCGAATCTTGCCCGCCAGGTTCGCGTTGTAGATGTACGGCAGCCGGACCACCTCCGCGCCGAAGTAGAGGTTCAGGTAGGCCTGCTCGGCCATGATAGGCGGGTATACCGCTTCCTCCATGCGCGCAAAGAGATTCTCGAACACGGCTGTGGACGGGCGGAGCGCGAGCACGCCCGCGTTGAAGCTGAGCGCAAAGCCGCGCTCGTCGCCGTAGATGTCGGGCACCGCCGCGAAGTCGAATGGCATCGCGAAGAGCTCATCGAAGCGCCGGCGCACGAGCGTGTCGCCGTCGAGGTATACTACTTTTTCGATGCCGATCTGGTCGAGCTTCCAGAGGGCCAGCTTCGTGTACTGGTCGCCGAAGCGCGGGCCGACGCCTGCGCCGTTGTGCGGAGGTGCGATAAATTCGACGGGGTGCGGCTCCCAGCCGACTGAGCGCGCTAGGCATAAGGTGAGTGGCGAGATTCGGTGGGGGATGTACATCAGCAGCCTTCTGGGCGGGGGGAGCGCAGGGTATTCTGACGAGTTGGCGTTGTCATAGTGCGCGGAGAGGGAATACCCCAAGGTTAAAATGGGGAGGGTGTAGAGCTCGTTGTAGAGCGTCGTGACTATCGCTGTCGAGTTGGGGGTGGTCGAGGAAACGATCCGGAAATTGTCTTTCCTGCGAAGTGGTCAGCTATCTTTCGACCATTCAAATATAGTTCTGGAGGCACTGACAGAATCTGGTAGTTATCTAACGGCGTGAGAGGGGGACCATGCCACCACTTCAACACCAGGAAAATATTCATGATACCTGCCGCACCCAGAGCAAGATATAACCATATGTGACGGGACCGGATAGCGATGTGCCATGATGAGGCTGGCGATGGCCAGTCTCCAGACGGGAGGGGAAGATACTTGATGTTATATCGGCTCATCTTGCGAGGCGAGGATGGGGTCGGTAGGGACGACCAGGGAGTGTACGAAAAGGTAGCTGGCCGGCCTGGTGAGTTTAAAATCCTGCTACCCTAAGTAGTAGTTTTAATCAACTGTACTTATGACAAGCATCGTTGGCTAATCGTGCACTGTGCAGCAGGGAAGCATCTCCTTGACAGGGCAATTGTCTCCGAGTCGTGAGTTGCTGAACCCCGGCTATGTGGTCGTGTACATAGCGTCTAGCTCACCATCTTCCAGCTTTCCGACCGTCAATCTTCATCAGCGAGACGTTGGCAGATATCGCATAACTTAAGCAATTATCAGAGATTCCGCAGGATTGTCTCGATGGACTCCTTGTACATGCTTTGTCGGGTCAGTTGATGGACAAAACTCCACGAAAGCTGACTAGAAGGAAGGACTGACGGTACTATATTCCGAAACGACTCTGTACGTGAATAGCACCTCTATCAGGGTGCATGTCCTCCCAATCTCCATTTACCACTTGTGGACAGGCGCATAAATTCCTTTGCTGCAAACAAGGTGTCTATGCAGGTTACGAGCGCACGTCCTCCTTACGGTCTAGTGAATCCCTGGCCGTGTGAAGACCCTGAGCAAGCGTTCCCGTCATCCGTTTATCGAATTCGCAGTACCATAGTAATTCTAGGCGGCTCTGGGACCTGAAGATATCATGCCCAACTTGAAGGTTCGTATGCGAGGTTGCCGCGCCCTCGGGCTGCGTAGCACTCGGAATCCAATTCCTGTCGGAACAGTGTCCGGTGATACGGCGGCTGGAATAACACTGAGACCCAATGTGTACTTACGACTTAGAACAATTACAACTCACCGCTTGGACGAGTTTGAATCAGCTCTACGTCACCCATAATCTTGAGTCGATGTTATTTGTTGGTGGTTTTCAATGCTACCACTTTGTACGGCTTGAATTCCATCTCCCTTTAATTGCGGCGCTCATGAGTTTGCGAATTAGGGTGTCCTTGTGTATTTTGCGCTTTGCGTTTGACATTGAACGCCTGTCACACATGTCCCGAGCGAGTTCCGAGAACCAAACCTGAGTAAGTTGATCGCGGAGTATGAATTATCAATTGCCTCGCTTGAAACCTCGAGGCCTCGCGCTTTGTATGCTACCATCTGACTTTCTCCACTCATCTCCATGTCTCGTCATTTTAACCTTGTTGATGAAAAACTCCTCGATGTCCGGTTATTGAGGATGTAAGCGCTCGTCGAAGGCCAAGGCCGCCTTCGTAGACGACGGCGCCTCTTCCATCACCTGTTTGGATCGTGTCGGAGACAATGGACAAGACGGAATACGACATCTCACATCCAAAGCAAACATTAGGATATCCATTACAGCTAGGTATCACAAAAAATACACAATAAATTGAGCAAACAAGACGAATCGACTAACGTACAGCGAGTACACCGACTACGCCCCTCGCCTGCTGCGCGGCTTGCTCGAGGAGCCCTCCGCACTGTGTTCATATCGCTTGAGGCTCTGGATCGACGGGATCTCCGTCGCGGGCTGCGAACTAGCAGAGCTCACATTAACATCGATATATCATAATCCATAGTAGTTGTGAAGATGTAACGACTGGGAGCAGTAGCCCCAAGATGGAGGCGCGCTTCGAGCATGATCTCTACAACGAAGACTTACCTGGCCTCGCTCCGGAACATGGCGTATTTCGTGCAGACGTTGAGGAAGGCGGCCCCGTAATCCTTCCACTTGTCGTCTTCTGAACCGCTGTCTGGGCTCATGTTGACTACGTTCTCAAAGCCGGCCTTGTCTGAAACAGGTATCAGACGTAGTGACCGATATCAAGAGGCTATGATGCAGACCTTCGGGAAGCATGACACTCAACAGCTCAAGCGTCTCCATAGCGAGGACATCCTCTTCCTCTAATCCTTCCTTCGTTGCGGTCTATGAGAGATTGAACACCTAAGCCACTTTACTTTTTCAACAAAAGGACAAAAGGACAAACCTCGGCACGAAGCGCAGAAAGGTCAGCATAGCACAGAACATGTGGGTCGGCAGCTTCTGCTTCTGGCGGGGCGGCACCTCCAGTAGACACGCGGCGCGCGCCCTCGACCGTGGCGGGGGCCAAGCGCTGCTGCTCTCTTGCGACGGCTCCTCGTTCCAGAGCGGCGCAGGGTCATCGGTCTCGATCGGGTCGTCCTCCAGCCCCCTGCGAGCGCCCCTTCTCCGTGACGAGGCCGGGGCAGCCTGGGACGTCGTCCTGGAGAAGGTCTTGTTGTCAGACTGGACGCGGAACTTGAGCAGTAGCCGCGGTCGTCCTCCACTCAGCCATTCATTGGCTCTGCGCCCAAGCTGCGGTCATGAGGAGCATAAGCAATTCATCCGAATAAGAAAGGCAATCGCTTGCCTGAATGTATGTTGCCGAATAACCGCTGGCTCCCGCAGACAAGACAACAGGCTCGAACACGTTATCGTCCAGAAGGCGCTGCACCGTCCTGTCAATCCTGCCCTTATCCTGCCCCTTCCCGGCCCCAAAGCCCTGCAGCCGGTCGACCTGCTTCTCCACGAGATCCTTGCGCTTCGACCCGCGGTACGTCTCCACGCACATCGGCTTCGTGATCTTCATGCCGTGCGCCTCGGCGGAGCGCACGAGCGCGACGAGGTCCGCCGCGGTCGCGCTCACGTCCTCCTCGACGACGCCGTCCGTCGACTTGCAGTTGTCGCACGAGCCGCCGCAGTCGCGCGGGTCGAAGCGCTCGCTGTAGATGCTCAGTAGCTGCGCGCGGCGGCAGTCGGTCGTGTTCGTGCTGAAGTGGTCCATCGCCTCCAGCGCGCGGTTGAGCCGGGCGCGGTTCTCGTGCGAGAGGGTGTCGTCTTTCATTATGCGGTCGCGCTGCCAGCCGAAGTCTTTGAAGGAATAGACTTGTATCGATATGGGCGTGAGATGGTTCAATATTGCCGTCATACATGCACTTACGGAGGAGACAATCAGAGGGCTTCCCGTCACGACCCGCGCGACCAGTTTCTTGATTATAACTGCGAAGGAATTGAGCAATGACATTACAGGAATATGACATGACTCACCCAGCCAGAGAAGACGGCATGTCATGGTGGATAACAAACCGAACTGCAAACAATGAGCGAGTTGAACAGCAGAAGCGTATTTCACTTACCATCGGGCTTGTCTATACCCATGCCAAACGCAATCTGCAGGACCTCAGTGAGCACAGTCCACACCTAACGATGTGTCACCTACCGTCGCAACAATCACTTTACAGCTCCCCTCCTTCCACGTACTCATCGCCTTCGCCTTGTCCGTCGGCGACATCTCCGCATGGAAATGCTTCGCCTCCACGCCGAGATCGCGCAGCTGCCGCGCGACCGTCTCGCACTTGTCGCGCCCGCCGCAGTACACGATGCCCGTCGCGCCCGGGTGGCGTTCCTGGATGAAGCGGGAGATGTAGTCGACCGTGCGCTGCGGCTTCTTCACGACGGTGTACCGGAGGTTCGCGCGGTTGAACGACTGCGTGAGGAAGAGGTGATCGCGCATGCCGAGGCCCGTGACGATGTCGCGCCGCTCCTCTTCGGTGGCGGTCGCCGTGAGGGCCATGATGGGGATGTTGGGAAACTTCTCGCGCAAGGTGCGGAGGGCCACGTACTACCAATTGCCAGAGCGAAGAGATCAGACATCATGGCCATGAAAACAATGCTAGGATGCCCACCGAATCGCGGAAGTCACGACCCCACGACGAGATGAGATGCGCTTCGTCAATGACGAACCTCGCAATCTCGCTCCTTTGATAAAGATATTCCAAAATGCGACTCATCTCAGGGCTCCCGCTCAGCCTCTCTGGGGTAATATATACTATATTGGGCTTGTCGCCCGCGCTGAACAGACGATTGCGCAACTTCGACCGGTCGCTGAAGTCACGCTCGCTCGTGAAGAGGTCCGCGTCGACGTCTTTACTGCGCAGCTGCTGCACCTGGTCTTCCATCAGCGCAATCAGCGGAGAGACGATAAACGAGACACCGTGCGTCCTGCCGCTCGTGCAGAGGGCAGGGAGCTGGTAGCATAGACTCTTGCCTCCGCCCGTGGGCATCAGCACCAGCACGTCGCGACCCGACAGAGTACCGATGATGGCGTCCAATTGATTCTTGCGGAACTCCTGCAGACCAAATGTCGTTGATAGTTTCTGCTTCGCCTCCAGGTAATAAGCGCTTCTTTCGAGTGCCCCGTCATATTTGGGCACGTCGATCGGAGGCGGAGGAGGCAAGGCAGGCGCGGTCGGTGGAGCGCGCGAAGTGGAAGCAACCGCATGGGAGGTGACCTCTTCGATTTCGACATCCGGAGGACTCTCGACAAACGCAACTCCAGACGAAAAGTCGCCGTCGTCATCTGGGACGACGATGCCTGGCTCCGAAAATCGGTCCCAGAGCTCTGCATCATCCGGTGGCATTGGTTCATATCGTGTTTTAAAGGTGTCCTCAGATGCAGCACGATCTTCTCGGTTGTTTGTGGCAGGCGGATTGGATGTTTGCTTGGGCGCAGCCGCGCTATCATAGTGGTCGGCGAAGAAACTGTCATCAGTTGGCGGTGTCGAAGCTCGATACGACGAATGGCCATCTTCCCAATTCGAGGATGAACGGGTGGCCGCTCCTGAAGACTCGGCAGCAAACACATTCTGCTTTCTGGGTGACAGTCCGGGATTTTCACGTGCTGTGAGCTCCGCCCGGATAGCTTCGTTGCGATCATCCAAAAGTCGACTAGTAGCAAGGTAAGAAAGAGTGCGATGACGGAAGAAACGAAGATGCATACATATATTCTTGAAGTGTGAACAAATCTTTTCCCGTGTCTATTCCGAGGGTATGGTTTCGTTGGCGCTTTCTAGCCTCTGCACACTCGTCATCGTTATAAGCATACAATGTGCGAAGCTCAGCAACCGATTTCTAGACGAGACATCAACAAAAAAACACTGTAAGATAGTCGAGATCTACGACTCACAAATTGCAGATCGCTATGGTCCCTGCCGGAGACAGACGCAAAAGGCGCAGGCGTACGACTTGTCTGGCTCAAGCTGGGAACGTCCGCTATAGCCAACTTAGACGAAGGAGCCGGCGTCACGTAGCGCGGCTTTGCAACCGCAAAGCCACCACCGGCATCAAAAATGGGCACCTCCCTGCCCTTACCCTTCGCGTCCGACCGAAAGCGGTTCTCTTTCTCCGGCTCGTCCTGCAGCTTCTGGCGCTTGCTCGCAGCGGGAGCCGGCGGGACGAATGCGGTATCGGGCGAGCCGCGTTTCATTGCGTGGCCGTAAGAAGGGCTCGAGGGCGTTGAGTCGGACGACGCGACTTCGATGCATGTCTCGATGGCCCGCGCAGGTACAGGTATGGGCACGGATTTCGGCGGGAGTGGCTTGGGCTTTGCGTACTGGGGCGTCACGAACGGAGTGGGTTTACTACTTGCTATGCGGTTGTCAGTCTCCAGAAGGGCCAGACGCCGAAGCCGAAGGCATACCTGCAGAAGTCGATGCCGTTGCCGCCGCTTTGGCTGGCTTGAATTTGAAGGACTACAACAGAGATATAGCTCAAAGGACCACGGAAAAATAGCAAATCGCGCACTCTTTCGGACTGTGAGCCTGCAGCTGGACGCGACGCGGAACCCGGCGGACGACTATCCGCCCGTCGCTGCAGCAAGTCGAGATTGTTCCTGGGCTGCGACATGATCCAATGAGATGGCGGCCTGCACGTCTACGCGCCACTGAGGGGTATATATGGGGTAGTAAAAGATGGTGAGCGGAAAGAAGGAGGACGGGGGCAGAGAGAGACGAGTGAAGCGACCTCGCCGCGAGAGGTGGTGGCCGACGCCGTCGACGCGACGCGTCTGTTGTGACGAGTGGGCGCGCTGGACCCCGGATACTACCGCTCCCTTCAAACTGCACGTAGACAAGCACCGCGAACCAAATGACAATGGAACATGAACTGCTCTGTTGAGGATACCACGACACCAGAGAACTAACTAACTAATAAGTAAAGAGATCCAAATGAATGAGGCGCGCATCGTCGAANCAAATCCCGACGTGCGAAAGAGACCCTACGGGTCTAGCAAACTANAGTAGAAGCAGACAACAGATACAGGGTAAAATGAGCAAACCAGAAACAAGAAAAAATAACATCTACCCTCCCTCCTCTCACGCGCCCCACGCAATCGGCGCCGCGAACGGCCCCGCATGCATCGAGCTCATCCCAATCGACTGCGTGATCTGCCTCCTCTTGTCCTCCCAGCCCTTCAGCGCGCGCAGCAGCTGCACGATCTTGTCCCGCTTCCCGAGCCGCACGTCGTTGATGCTCACGCTCCCCATCTTCACGTCGTTGTCCAGCAGGAAGTCGAACAGGCGGAANAGCCCGTCCAGCTTGTCGTCGTTGGGCCCGATGGGGAACGCGGAGTCCGGCACGGGCGGCGAGCACGCGCGGCCCTTGATAGACTCCGCGACGCGCAGAAGCTCGAGCCCGCCGCAGATGCAGCCCACGTCGCGGATCTGCAGCTGCTTCGGCAGATGGGCGTTGGCCCAATCAATGAGGCTCGGTTCGACGACGGTCTGCTTTTGGAGGGCGATCGTATGCAAAGAAGAAGAGAAGCAACGGGTATTTAGAT
>SFCI01000163.1:0-32347 GCA_004681135.1 Hericium alpestre | reverse complement strand
CACGGTGGAGATGATGTCGGCCGGCGCGCTCGAGTAGGGCTTCGGGCGGGGGTCGTCAGGGTCCTGGGGGTGCGGGAGCGTGAGCGTGTGCGTGGGTGCGTTGGCCGCGTCGGGCCCTGCCATGGTGATGCGGAAGATGACATGGGGGACGTAGACTTGGAGCTTGAGCGACTGCACGCGGGCGTGCTCTCTATTTGCATGCGCGTGCAAAAAGGAGATGACTTCGGCGATGAATTGGGCCTCGCCGCCTTCGGTGGACGTCTCTATCTCTCTGTCGCCGAGGTAGGTCAGGGTAAGGCTATAGGAGGAGGGGATCCTGATGCATTCGAGCGCGTGGACACAGTGGATTGTGCTGGCGGCTAGGTTCAAAATCTTGAGACGCTGCAGCTCTACGATGTCGTCGGCGGTGAAAGGCCTGGACCTGGGGGGAATAGAACGCGCGAGGTCGAGTGTCTCGAGGGCGGGCATTCTGCGCAGCGCGCTGAGGAACTGGTCGAATGACGTCCTCGAAAACCCATCGTCGGNCGGGACTACTGATCTGTATGTGCCACCGGGGTTGAGGGTGGAGATCACAAGGTGGGTCAAGTTTGTAAGAATCGGAGCGGACCACGGAATACGGATGGCGAGCAGAACGAAGGAGCGGAGCTGGGGGGTATGGTCCTGGAATATGTGTTCAGGCATCCATGAATCCGAAAGGCCAGTGCCGTGTAATCTAAAAAACTGCAACTCGTTGGCTGCGGACGTCAGCATGGACGATGTGATCAGTGTCAGGTCGTCGGGATCACATGTGAGGAGGGTGCGGATGTGGGACACATGCTTGGAGATCTCTTCATTGTACGTAGCCACGGCTGAGCGCAAAAGCTTGACCGAGAGAGGGGCCGACTTGGCGCGTGCGAGCATCATTTTGAGCCATGGTCCGGTCAATCCATTTCCGATGTTTGTCCATAGCTGAGGATAGTACAAAGCCACGCTGCGCCAATATTTGCATACGTGGGTTACTAGTAGCCAGCCTGGTATGTCCCAATCCATCTTTGGGGGCAACATGTCGGCGCAGAAGAGAAAAATATAGGCAAGAACTTCGGGGGGAAGACGACAAGTTGGGTTCAAGGTATTGCCTTCGGTGCCCGTTGCATCGGACACGTCCGCGTTAGCTACCAATCCGCTGCTCATTGTCTGATGATCGTGAGCAACAGCCTTGGGGGGATCGCCGGTTGAGGGTCCTCTCTAGATGTGAAGAAATCTGGGCTAGAAATCTGGGGCGTTGCAGACAGACACTTCAGCGATCCATACCAGTGAAACGGGGAGAAAAGCACAAACTTCGAATCCCTGGATTTGATCTCAAGTTGAACGTTCAGATAATCCCCAAGAGATTGCGACCGATGCACGATGACAGGATCCTGAGAAACTATTGGAATGGACCGCAGTCAGACTCGACGTGGCGTTCAACCATCCAGACGAAAGACTTACCTTTGCTACCAGACGCACCCTCTGAACTGAATACTACTACTGTATTGCTCAGTACCTGGGGTCTGAGAGCACGAGGAGAAACAACAGTGTAGGCGTACTATCCTTGACCCGGAAGAGAACCACGGTCCGGAAGAGAACCACCCGCGTCTGAGCGAGCAGATGGCCCCCAAGGCTGCCCGAAAATTTTGAGGACAGTTGTTGAAGATGATAGAACTATGCTAGATGTTCGGTTTGATGGTGGAGTGAATGTGTTGTCTAAAATCGCTCAAATACGGGCTTTTTGAGCTGAATGTATGCAGCCGCGTCGTAAGGACGGACTCAGATCCCTGAGATCGGGGCAGAAATTCTGCTCGGTAACCTTCGGGCTTTACTTAAATACAATTTCTAGTGCTGTCCGTGTTTTTTCCAGACACGAAACAATTGGTAGAGGCTGTTTCCGAATGCCGAGGACAACTGGCGTTACACGATGTTACAACCCTCGGTAAGCAGTTCTAAACTCCGTCGGCACATGCCGATCTGACGTTGCACAGCGCTGCCTTCGTGTCGCCAGCACTTGATTTCCCGAAGCGTCTGACTTTGAAGTGAATGATGTGACAAAGCGTGACGATTTCGTTACGAAGAGTGGTTCCTTACAGAGCCAAAGGGGTTGATTTTCGAGTCGTCGTTTTACATGACGTGGGTGTGCGAGAATAGTGCCTCCGAAAATCTGAGAAATTCAAGTACACAAGGTGAGATGTATGCACATCGACTCCAAGTGGAATTGGGCTGAAATACGGCCTGTGCCCGCTGCAGTGCGCAACACATGAAATTTGGTTCTCTTCTGGGTCAAGGATAGTACTGGTGTCTGTGGCCTCTAGCGGAAAAGCCCGGATCCTCTAGCGGGAGATCTCGCGTCCTCTAGCAAATCCTCTAGCGGCAGTTGCCGGCACCGCGAAGACAGTCGACTCGAAGGGAGAAGACACAACGAACACCGCGGCGCGCACAACCATGCGACGGGCATGCGCTTTAATTACTCTGGTGTGTGCGATCGCCGCGCCGGAGTAATTATCTCAGTAATACTAAAAGGTAAGTCTCCAAACCATACTAGCTAATAAATCCTGCACTCGTGTGCAGATGTTTAGGTTCCCCATTGCCTGGGGTTGTATGTCATGCACAAGTCATGCTTCCCAACTGACCCCCCCCCCGACGGCGATATTATTGCGCTACTGTCACACAAGTGTGGCCTCCCTGAGTGTATCACCATATGCCCCACCTCAGCCCCGCTGGCATGGCATAGCATGACATGGCCAGTCCAATCCTGTCTTCTGCATTGCCATGCATGCGGTGTGTGGTATATGTCATCATTTGTGAGTCATCATGTGGGCATGCCCGTGTTCGCAAATATATCTGCAGCATTGTGAAAACATGCAGCTCGGTTCTCTAGGGTGCAGCAATTGCTCAATACAGCATGGTACTTACTCGCTCTGGTATGCTCGGGGCACAATTCACATGTA
This sequence comes from Hericium alpestre, assembly GCA_004681135.1. Lineage (NCBI taxonomy): Eukaryota > Fungi > Basidiomycota > Agaricomycetes > Russulales > Hericiaceae > Hericium > Hericium alpestre. Next base: position 29,387 of record SFCI01000163.1, on the reverse strand, counting down.
ATAAAATCACTTTCGATAGCTCAGTACTTGATAATGTGAACAGATGCATCAGCTGCAGGAATTCAGTGGCAGAAATGTGCCCAGAGCTGGCTCGATGGCCGGTCGAAACAAATCTTTCCATAGCCTCTTGTGTGCAGGGGGGTTATTTTTCGAGTTATTATTAATAAGACCACAGACATGATTACCATGCCAGAACTTGAAGCTTGATAACCTGGACCAAGTTAGTGAAAAAATATGGAAAGATTAGTACTACTGATTTCTGCATAATCTGAGCGAGAAATAGTGAAAAGTATCCTGAATTTCATTTATATATTCTGAGCACGAAACCCTATGGAGAATCTTAAATACAATCATCATACCTTCTTTATGACTGGGTTTATGCTTAAAGGTATGTTGATCATGTAGAAAATATTGACATGTTATTTACAACTCTTTTTTTGATGTCTGGACTTATATATGCCATAGCTATTCAGAATAATTTTCCGAATTGTCGGTCTGATTATGCTGAGATCAGTAGTACTTCTTTTTCCATATTTTCTCACAATCTCGTCCGAGATTATGGGATTCTGCACCCAGTGTCATCATCCAGCGCAACGAGCACCGCCTCTTTTCAATGCGTCCATACTCCAACCGCGTCATGCAACTCGTTTGTTAAGGCTTGAGCTCTACCTGTCGCGACAGATTGTCAATGGTGGCCTGATGCGGTCGGTTGAGTCCCGTTTACTCAGGATTTTCTCGGTGGTCTCATTTCCCTCTAGAGCCTGCAAGCTTATAGCCTCCGCCTCACGCATGGCGGAACCCCTCATGACAGGCTAGGAGGATCTGACATGGAAATCGGATGCCGATGCATAGCATGCTACACAGGAGCCGGTCATGAAGTCCCCGACATGTGGGGCGAAAAAGACGTGCTGCAGAGCATTCGTTCTCCACACTGGTCGAGTTGACGAGGTCAGGCTGGATTTCGGCGTCTGCGCAGCAGCGTCATCGCCTCGACGCTCTGCACATGGATATCGTCTAGATTTCACTTTTCAATCCTTCTTGGGCGTGCTCGGTCTGGGTCCTGCGGCAGTGCGGTTTTGGACTCGGATTCTTCTGTCTGTTTCGGCCTCCACATCTCCCGCGCTCCCTGTCTCATATGCGTGTATCGATGCTCGCCATTTCCGCCAAGCAGATTTGTTCAACAGCACCGAGGAAAGGGGAAGGAAGGAAGAATTTGTCCCCGACCAATATTAGTTCCCGACTCCGGGTAATGGACAAAAATGAACCAAGGATGACCTATTCGGATTTTTTTCCCGCATGCCTTCGCCGAGCTGAACACGTTTTTAGTAGCTCATTGGCCGTCGAGGAGGAAAGGTCCTGAAATAATCGAAGGGCTTCTGTTACTGGCTATTTGTATCTTCAAGGGACCATTTTCGAGGACCAGAGTACAATTCAAGCTCTTGCTCGACGGCTTTCCGAAGTACGGATCCTGTGTTGTACACAAAAACTATCTGTCGCATTGGTTTTATCTGTATTTCCCATCCTCTCGCTCATGCTAGTCTTGGACTTGATTTATGCAGATATATCCTGTCGACGTCACAACGTGGATCGGAAATCTGATCAACTTCTTGTTTTACAGGTGCCGAGCCGAAAAGTCTATTGAAGCAGCCTATGGCCGTCCTTTTTATGTTCTGCCGCAGCTGCTGAACGTGCATGCGCTGTGACGATGTTTCTTCGGGAGCAGCGGAAATTTGAGACCCTCACTTGCATCACAACTACGCCAATCGTCGGACGAACATTGCATGTTGATGAGGAGCCCATGGCCAAATCATGCCGGAGACCTGATTTTAGGAGCCGATCGCCCTTCAACGCTGTCAAGATGAGCCAATGGCCCGCCTCTATTCTTGTGGTCGAGGACCCAACGTGACAACGTCAATCGCGGATTTGCCTGAGCATCGCGCGTCTTCTGCCTCACGTGGGTTTCTTCAGAAGCAGTAAACTCTGCTTATAACCTCCGAGCGCAAAGGATATAGCTCATACGGCCCCCCATCCACTGTTCGCCCGGATATTTTGGTCAACATCAATCTGCGTCGCTGTCGCACTTTCTGCACCTGCTCTAATTCAATGGGTTGCATACGTGGCTCTTTCTAAATTTCTCTTCAAGCGCGGGATTTACATGTTCAGTACTCTTGGCGCTTTTCTTTGAATTTCTCCGTGTTCCTGGCTCGACGTACAGCATTTTATCGACGAGGAGCCGACTTATTTGTGATGTGTCGACAGGTAGGTAACCAGTTCAACATCATGGAGACACCCTGGGCAGCAGTCGCATGATCCTCACTTCTGATGCACATCTGTACCCGTACTGTTCGCTGAGTTCCTTTTCTTCCTCGACCTGTAGACGCATCTACCATGTTGAATGCCTAACGGTTCCGACATTGCTGCTGGCTAGTTTACAGCACTGCTCGATGATTGGCCGACGACGCGGTCCGTCCGACTTTGAACCGTCGTTCTCAACCGAGGAGGAAGGTCTCCCACATGCTCTCACTAGAAAGGACCTGCCCGAGGGCTATTTTGAAGCCCCAAGAACGACACACAGTTCGACAAGCCTGAAAATGCTATTCAGCACCCTCCTCGGTCTCGCCTCTGCGGCAGGCGCATTCGCCGCCCAGGGCCAACTCGTGCAGGTGACGAACTCTAGTTCTAACCCGACGGATGTGAGTGGCATCGACACGCTTCTGACCCATACATTGCGAAACTCACTCGCGCTCACCAGGTCGGCATGTTTGTGTACACGCCTGCGAGGCTTGCGACGCCTACGCCGCTCATCGTCGCGATGCACTACTGCACGGGTACTACGCGAACCTCGCGGACACCCACGGGTTCATTGTCATCTACCCTAATGCACCACCCAACACCGGCGGATGCTGGGACGTGCACACCAACGCTACGCTCACACACAACGCGGGCTGTGACTCCCTGGGCATCGTGCAGCAGGTGCGCGAGAACCAACCTTGATCCGGGCTTCTGATCGAGCGAACGCATTAACGCAGGTCCGCTACGCCATTGCGAATTACGGCGTCGACACGAGCAACATCTTCGCCACGGGCACAAGTTCGGGAGCAATGATGACCAACGTGCTCATGGGCGCGTCAGTACATTTCCCGCCGTTGCTCCGCGTGTCTGTCTGACAGGACCCCCGACAAGCCGCCCAAAGGTTCGATCCGCTCTGAGAGGCTCGTTACCGACAGACCTCCGGGGTCGGCCCCAGCGCCCGGTATACGCGCCGCGGATTAGACATAGCGTTTGGGCGTTCCGTTACCGCGGCCAGTACTAGACCTCTCAAAAAAATTGATTAAAATGAAAGAAATTTGTATTTCTCTCCCTGCTCATCTATGGAGTGTATCCTGCTCAAATTTGTGATGAAAGACNTGACAGTAAGTCTTCTATTCACTATCACTGCCTTGTGTCTCCTCCACATGCTTCGACACATGGCTGTTCAGCTCCTTGACGGCAGATGCAATCATCTTTAGTGTGCTTTTGTGTAACACAGCAAGAGCCTCGTTATCTTCAGCAGTGAGGACCACACTTTTCCCCATTGCTTGCGGAGGCAAGTTGAGACTGAGATCTGTCCGAAATCCATTCTTTTTGATTTAAAAGACCCAAACTAGGTAGAGTACATGTAAAATACGAATCAGGTGCCTCAGATCAGTGCGATGGATAATCGCACCTCTCCATCAACATGGGCCAGTCACCAAGTATGGTTACCGCGCAGCGGATCAGACCTCCGGCCGGTGCTGGCCCGGTATACGCACCAAACATAGAGATTTGGACCAGATTTAGGCCCTCCATTACCGCCATTTCCTCAGAGCTCCGGCGCTCCGCGCCGTTTGGTTAACGCGACCGGATCGAACCTTTGGGTGGCTTGTCGGGGGTCCTACTGTGCACCTACGAGCCGCAGTAGAGTACGATCCCGGACATGTATTTAAGATGTATGGACTTACGCCGGAATCCTTAGAATTCTCTCACGCCTCACATCCGTCCGACCCGTTCCGCATCTGTCGAATCTGAGGGCGAAACCTCACTTGATCAGTGAGGGGTCTTCTACACTTCCTCACTCAGTCACTCGTTAATCTTCTTAACTGCAGTTACCGTTTATTTGTCTTAGCGCTCCGTCAACTTATCTCTTGTCGACACCGTCACCTTCCTTGATCGTTGGTAAATTCTCCACGGTCCATTTTTTATTCGTACTCACGAAGGTACCTCCGACCTTGTTGCAACACCGTTTAATTATCTAGGTACGAGTACGCCATCATGGATCCTCCAGCTGATCCACCCGCGCCACCTCTCGATCCCTTCCAAGTCTTGGCCCAGTCGATGACCCCCCAGTCCTNTGAGGCTCTTCGACACATTCTTGACGAAACCTTGACCCGTGTTCAAGTTGCCGAGCAGAATACTGTCACGGCACATCAACTGCAAGGTATCTTTCAGAGTGCATTAGCTAGTGCCAATTTTACGGTGCAGGTCCCACCTCCGGTTGCTCCTCAGGGCTCTCGTCCGATGACCCTGAAGGCAGAGCCACCGACCTTCCGAGGCCTCCACACTGAGAACGTCCAAGGCTGGCTCAGCATTGTCGAAAATCAGCTCACCGCCAATCACATTCCGCCCGCCGACTGGGGCATCACCGTTACCTCCCTCTTCCGCGACAACGCCCTTACGTGGTATCTCGCGCTCAAGCGCGCGAACAATAACGTCGCGCCGACTTGGACCGACTTGCGCGCCGCTTTATTGCGCGAGTTCGACTCGCCAATCCGCATCGATGACCTGCGCAACCGCATGCGCAAGCTCCGTTATCACGGAAGTGTTTCTGACTTTATTTATCAGTTCCAGAAACTTGAGATGCAAATCTCACCTACCGACATGGCCTTTGGTGACCGCCAGGCTTATTTCCTGCTATCTCTTCCCCACAACTTCGCCTTCCACATTCGCCGCTCTCAAGCAACTAGTATGGCTGCTGTGTATGAAGCTGCACGCATCTGGGAACAGCTCAACAATGTCACGACTCACCGCGATGCTGATCGACGCAACGGGCGACGCGAACGTGAACGCTCCGTCCCGCCGCCTTCGCGATCCATCTTTCACGCACCTCCCATGTCAACTTCGACTCCAACTTCGAATTTGTCGTTGCCGACTCCAATGGACCTCGATACGATGACGACTGGACGTCCGAACGGTAATCGCCCACGCCGTGACCCTTCCCGAGTCCGGTGCTTCAACTGCAATCGCCGCGGCCATATCGCCCGTGACTGCCGTCAGCGTCGCAACCGCCCTAACGACAACAACGCACCTGGTCGCTCAGCGCGCGCGCCCGCACGCCCACTTTTCGCGTTGGCCCAAGCCGAGCCACCAGTTCCTGACATTGAAGATTTGCCGCCGCCGTGCAATCCGTTGGACTGCTTCTTTACCGAAGGTCCCTACGGCTCCAATGCCTCTCGACTTCCTGTTTACACCTTTAGCGTTGGCCCATACTCGAACCGTGCCCTCGGCCGCCGCGGTTGGACTTCCGTACGCACCATACTCGACTCTGGCGCCAAGAATAACTATGTTGCGCGCCGGGCTATCCGTCGTATTGGCGCGGATTACTTCCCGATCGATCCGCAGCCTGTGGTCGGCGCCGGCAGGACTACGACGTCTGGGTTCGTGCGCTTCTCGATGCGGGTTGGGGCCGCCGTCGAGAAATGCTGCGCGTACGTGCTGGATGACGACTGCTTCCGCTACGACCTTTTGCTGGGCTGGGATTGGCTCGGTGAACACCGTGCTGTTCCTAGTTGGTCAGATGGCTCGTATCAACTTACCGTGCCAGGTTTCAACACCATCTTGACACTCCAGCCTTCACGCGCTACAGGTTTCTTGCGTGTTCCCCGTGCGCCATCCATTCCCCTTCGTCTTGCTATTGGTCCCCGTCGTGCTGATGAACAGGCGGCTTTGTTGCACGAGTCCACACCTCCCGCGTTTGTCACACCACCGGCTACGCCGCGCCTTGCGCCAATTCCGGAACTCGATGATCTTGATGATGACTTCACCCTTCTTGAATCCGACTCAGTCCGGAATGCATCCACCGAGGCCGTTGTCTCTTCGGAGGGGGTAGATATGGTAGGAAAAGACAATGTCAGCAAGCCCTCCTCCTTTGGACAGAAGATCAAGGACATGATGAAGAAGCTCGTACCTGGAATCTTTCGCGAGAAGGTAGGCTTCCCGCCTCTTCGTCGCTGGGTACATGACGTTGACACGGGCGATGCAAAGCCGATTCGTGCGCACGGACGCCCGCTCTCGCCACTCGAGCACAAGGCCATCAAAGAATTTATCGATGACGGTCTTCGCGATGGCGTCATTGAACCATCGTCCTCACCTTGGTCATCACCACTCCTCCCGATCCGGAAGAAGGATGGTACGTTGCGTATTTGCGTTGACTTTCGCGCACTAAACCGAGTCACGGTTCCGAATGCAGCACCTCTACCGCGCATTGATGACTGCTATGTCAATCTCGCAGGTGCCAAGTTCTTTACTTGCCTCGACCTTCGTACCGGATACTGGCAGGTACGCTTATCTGAACCTACCAAGGAGAAAACGGCATTCACCACTCGCTATGGTCATTTTCAATTCCGCGTTATGCCCTTTGGATTAACGAACGCACCTTCGACCTTCCAGAGTATGATGAACGATGTTCTTCGCGAGCTTCTTGACCAATGCGTTATGGTTTATCTAGATGACATCATTATTTACTCCAAGACCGAGCAAGACCACATACGCGATGTCACTGCCATCATGCAAGCACTCGGTAAGCACGGTCTGGTCATCAACGAGAAGAAATGTTTCTGGGGACTTACCGAAATTCTTTATCTCGGTCATATCGTGTCGGGCGCAGGCATACGCCCGAACCCGGACAAGATCAAAGCCATTTTGGACTGGCCGCGCCCGTCGAACATCACGCAGGTTCGCGGATTTCTCAATCTCGCAGGTTACTACCGCCGATTTATTCGAGGCTTCGCGAAGATCGTCAGCCCGTTGTACGACCTCCTCACAGGTGCGCCAAAGAAGGGATCGGCCATCACCTGGAATGGAGACTGTGAGTCCGCGTTCAATATGTGCTCCAGCAAGCGCTGTCGCCGTTTCGTGATGCGAAGACTGGACAAGACGACAGTAAGTCGCTAGCACGCTTCGCATTCAAGGAGACCGACTTACGGCCTGTAGCGTTCGACTCGCGGCGCATGACGCCGACCGAGCAGCGCTACTCAGCGCAGGAGCGCGAAATGCTCGCGATCGTCTTCGCGCTCCATAAATGGCGCAGCTTCGTCGAAGGCTCACCTGTCCTGGTGCGTACCGATCACGAATCCCTCAAGCACTTCCTGACGCAGAAGCACCTCGGGCGCCGTCTTGCACGCTTCGTCGACGATATCGCACATTTCGACGTGCAAATTATCTATAGGCCCGGGAAGCATCAGTTAGTCGCTGATGCACTCTCTCGTCGCGAAGGACATGCCGACTTACCCGACTCGCAGACACTCGAGCCACAGCTCGTCATGCCCGCGGAAATTATCGAGCTCGACAAAGACCGCTCATCGGTCTTCGCGACACTCGCGCAATACCGCACGCGGCTCCTCAATGATGAAGACCCGCTCGAATTCGCTGACCCGTCATTCACACTTGTCGACGGTGCGCTTCACCGTGAGATCGCCACCCACGACGGTAAGCGCCTCGTCCGCGTACCGACCTCCCTACCCGAAGCTGAGGCACTCGTATATGCCGTCCACGCCGACCTCGCCCACCTTGGTACTTCGGCTCTAGCTCAAGCCATCCGCCTTCGCGTATGGATGCCCTACATCACCGAAATTGTCAATCGCGTCGTACGCTCTTGCGACGCTTGCCAGTTCGCGCGTCGCGAGCGCGGCGTCTCACAGCCGCTGCACCCGCTGCCCCGCGTCGATGCCGGCGACGTCTGGTCCTTCGATTTCATTGGCCCGCTCCCGACGTCGAACTCTGGTAACCGTTATATCTTGACGGCTATGGACTTGGGCACTGATTGGACGCTTGCAAATGCCTTGCAGCGCCGCTCTTCTGAGTCTGTCGAGCAACTCCTTCGTTATATTATATCTATGCATGGTAAACCGTCAGCTGTCCTCACCGACAATGGAGAAGAATTCTTATCTTACCGCTTTCAGAACCTTCTTCAACGTCTTGGTATTCGACACCTTCACACCTCTCCCTATCATCCCCAAACCAACGGTCGCCTCGAAAAATTCAATGATTCGCTAACGCAAATGATTACTCGTTTAAGTGCGCCATCTTCGCAGTCTAATTGGGATCAGTACTTACCTGACGCCTTACTCGCTTATCACTCGCACGTCAATCCATCCCTCGGCCGCTCGCCCTTCTTCCTTATGCACGGTCGCGAACCGCGCCTACCGCACGACCCTGTATATGACACCGCAATCCGACCGCCGACCGATGACGAAATCGCGCGCCTCCAATTCGAATGCGTTGAACGTGTGAAAGATCTTGAAAAATATCGTCGTCTTGCGAATGAACGTGCTGCGCGTCGCCTGGAAGTCGAAGCTGGTCGGAGGGAGAGGGAGTACAAGGAAAGAGGACTGGGTATTGGAGATCTAGTCAAGAGAAAGAGTGAGCAACCATCGAAGATACATCCTCGCTGGGATGGTCCCTTCATCATCCGGGACATCACTGACAAAAACAGTTACCAGCTGCAGACCCGCAATGGCTACATCCTCAAGAACCTCTATAACGGCGAGCGCCTTCGCCGTTATCACCCTTCGTCGTTTGATGGTTCGTTGTGGTACGCGAGCGCGGATTTGCAGAGACGAGACGCGCAGGAGAGACTGCGTCGTCGTCGCTAAGGTGAGAGTTGGTTGCGATGTTCGAGCGCTCGTTGGCGCTGACGCGTCCCGCAGAATATTCCTCTTTTGGACATTCGGACTAAATTTCCTTCTTTGGACACACTTTTCGCACAGACAGTTCCTTGATTTTTCATTGACTCTTCGTACGCTTTCTATGCCTCTACGATATGTCTGATTTTGCAGGAGCAAAAGGCTAACGAGGGGGTGATGTTGTAACCGCCTCTGAGCGGCTCCGCTCGGGAGCTGTTCGCCCGAGCTCCGACACCGGTTTGGCTACGGACCTGACAAGAACTGACTATCCATGACTGTGGACACTGCCTCTTTCCTTCCCTTAGTCTCCATGGATCTTTCTCGAACAAGTACTATTCAGTAGCTATGGACTGTGCACCTACGAGCCGCAGTAGAGTACGATCCCGGACATGTATTTAAGATGTATGGACTTACGCCGGAATCCTTAGAATTCTCTCGCGCCTCACATCCGTCCGACCCGTTCCGCATCTGTCGAATCTGAGGGCGAAACCTCAGCGAAGCACTGACACGTGGTTCGCGCGTGTCGTATTACGAAAGCACCGTGGTCCCACTTGTTGAAGTTCTGAGGACGTACGGGTACAATCTAGAAGTTCAACGCGCGTCAAGTTCAAGTTGAACCGTTTGATCAAACTTGGACTTCCTTCATCTTTGTTGAAGATACTCACAGTCGCACTCGCGCTCCCTGTCGACATAACAACATGCGATGAGAGAATGAATACACACTTCCTTCCTGCCCCCAAAGTATGCTCATCGCCGTGCGTCTGACGTGAGATGCCGTCAATCTACTTATCCTATGCGACGGTCCATTCATGGTACAGGCCGGCTGCCTGCAATTGAATGGTGCATCGTTGGGCGTTTCGGTGCACATCTCGGTATGCATCTGTCGCCCATCCTTCTCATCTAGATCATCTTAATTTCTGAATCAGAGGGTGATCGCCCGGGGCTCCCAGAGGGATGGGCATCACCAGGTCCGGATGCAGCCTAACGGGTTGCGCTCTCTCGAACTCACTAACACTTCAGCGCTTCAGCACAGCGGGACTCACAGCAAACCCATCACCCGCGGAGACCAAACGGTCAGTTGTGCGTTTGCATACATGGCTTCAAGGCATGCCACAGTGGATGTCCGATCAACTTGTGAGTCTCAGGATGATAGACGAGAAGTTTGCAGCCCCGGCCCTCAGGTTTCAGCAAGCGTGCTGGCGGCAGGCTGTATGCTATACGCATGTCGCCTTTTCCCATTAACATGCGTGCCCATCACCCTCATCTACACTGCGATTCTCATCTGCACCAGCAGGTGCCTGCCCGTTTGTCGAACCCAGCTCCAGCGGCGGCCCGGACGAGGGCTTCTTCTCGACGGGCGCAACGTGGTCCTCGAGGTGCTGCTGCGCGACCCAGTGATCATACAAGTCTTTGGAGATATCGTGACCTTCAGACATGATGGATACGTCAGTCACTCAATCAGACATGTTAATCAAACTCGCTAGAGGTGCAGGAGCCTACAACGACAATCTTCTTGCCCACGTAGTCCCGCCCGGTCGTGAAGTCCCTAGAATGCAGGATCTTGCCTCGGAACACGTCTTGCGCGTCGAACTGTCAGCATCTGGGTTGTCCACCGAAAGTAAAACGTACGGCGCCTGGGTAAGACGGCATGCGCAAGGTTCCTCCGCCAAGCCCAATCGCGAAAACAAGATGATTGACGACAAATGTTCTCTCTTTGCCATCCTCGCAGCGGCGTGAAATCGTCCACTTGTGAGTCCCGGGATCTTGCTTCACATCCGTAGACCCTGCGACGAGCTGCACGGTAGCGATCTATGCCTGTGCGAGGTGGTTCGCGAGAAATGGTTAGATGCGCTCGTGTGCATAGAACGTGCGGAAGTCCCAGGTGAGCGCGAGGAGGTCGCACCATTACGCGCTGTCGAGCAGGAGCGTGAGTATGCCCGGCGCATCGCCCAACGCAGTGAACCACTCGGCGGCGACTTTCTGTGCATCAAGGTCGGCGGGGACGCTAGCTTGCAGTCGGTCGAGGGTGGGAAGGGAGGCTTTCGTTATCGACGCCATTGTGTGTATAACGAAGAGGAGGCGTACCAGTCCTCTTTAAATACGGCGATTTGGTCCCATGGTCTGCGCCTGGAGACCAATTGCCGGATGTCAGAAGGTCACTGAGGTATGGAAATGGAATGCGGACGGAACTTCCGTTCTGAGGAAGTGGATGCTCGAAGCTCGGACATGAGGTGGGCACGGCCATGTATACATATGCGCATGTGACAGGATACTGTAGAGAGCGCATATCATCGTGCCAAACTAGCGCTTGCTGAGACATTCTGCAATGCATTCGGCCTTGTTCCAACCCGACTGGTGGTGCGCCAAGTTTGAGAGGCACTGTGGGATTGGTTAAGAAGTGATCAAGTTGCCTAAAATAATCAGCCTGCGAAGGTGTCACACACAGTAAAACGTAGGCGGCTGACTCTTGCTGGTCATGGCGGGCCTGGCAGCAATTTCGACTAATGAGAGGGGCAGATGGACGCTGTTCACAGACAATAGAGAGCTGGAAGAAGCATCCGAACTGGAATTTGGAAGATCAAAGGAGGTACATATCGGTTTGGGAACTTTTGACCGCCCAAGGTGCACTTGAGGAGGCCCGACGGACGCAGGGCTCGCGGTGCGTCGCTTACAACTCGGGCTGCGAAGGTTTTATTTGTACGCATTGCCAATTGCACTTCTTCAATAGGTTCTGACGAACCGATCTATGCAGGTTGTGAGAGAAAACATATGGCTATGATTTCAGGTGTCCATGACCGAGATCGTGATCAATGTGGCCTGCAGAACTCCTACAAAGGCTAACTCACATGTAGCTCCAGGCCAAATCATACGCTTCTCAAAACGCGCGCTCCGCCAGCGGTGCACTCCGAAACGTGCACATCTTCCGCAGAGGCCGTTAGCTGAATGTCCGCGTCATCCGAGCATTTCACCCAGACCAGCAAAACCAGCGCGGGATCCGACGCCCGAGACGAAGGCGGAAGGGTCCACTGTACCGCAAACGCTCAGCTGCTGGAAAGAGCGAAAGACGATCGAATGTGATAGGCACAGGCGCGATGCCCTTCAGATCCGGGGATGCATACGACCGCTGGCCGCCCTGCAACTGACAGTGCTGACCATAAACTCTAGCATGTCAGACCTTGGATGCTGGGATGCCCTGCCCATGAGCAATTCTCGCCATGCGCATGCGCACAATTAGGATGGGACCGCTCTTCCGACGAAGCATCCGGACAGGGCAACTGAAGAGCCGAGCTCCGAGATGGAAAGTGTCGCTCTCGGCTGGTATGTCCCATTGCGACGGAGACGATGCCCAGCGCGCCGACGCCAATACAGGCGATGGCCCCTCGGAGCCGTCGTTCTAACCCCACAGAGCGTCGATCCTCCCTATCAAGTTTGCCCGTTTTCAGAGCTTCAACGCCGTGTTGTCGCCAACGTAAGCAGTCCTCCTTCCTGATGTCTCCTGAGGTCGTCGCGCGCCCTTCACCGCCGATCAGAAGGACCGAGTCTTACTCGGGCCCAGAGCACTGCGCGATCCGAGTTGCATGAGCATGTCACGCGTCCCGAGGCTGCCTCCGCACAGGCGAGCGGTTTTCTCTGCCATGTGGGGATGCTCGGAGGACGTCGTGGATAGGGCGTATATGGTGGCACAGATGACATGTGGTACAGGGAGCTGCCGACGGACGTGTGGAGTCGCATGCTGCACCGGTGGGGCGAGAGAAACTGCTGAGAGTGGCGGCACGCAATCTAACGGTCAGGGCGCGGAGGGTGATCTGAGCCCGTGATAGCAAGTGACGGAATGCGCGACCTGATATGCAGAGCGGGAGACCTAGGACCGATATCGATGTATTTGTACGCAGATGCACCGAAGACCGCAACCTCAGCCATGTCTCTGCGGCCTCCATCTTGGCGTAAAATAATTGAGATGGCACGGCTGTATGACAGAATGGATGCGTGACGCACGAGGGTGGAGGATGAGATGCGTCGGGGAGCTGAGTGAGATGTAGAGAATGAGCGGTTATCCGTGTATATCCTATACAGGAGCATCATTTCCATAACACCAGTCGTGCAGCGCAGGCACGCCGCACAGACCGTGCTCCTGCGCTCATTACCCGATCCCGCACTCAAGCACATCGCATGACGAACGGGTCACATCAAGTCAATCGCGCCGACGCTCACATACTCGCCCTCCGGCCCCCAGCTGCCCATCTCGCAGAGCTGGACCTCCTCGAGCGACCACGCGCCGAGGTCGACGCGTACTGGCTGCGTGTTCTGTGGCCTTCGTATCGTTGCATCTGCCCCTGTTGTCGTTGTATCTGCCCCTGGTGTCGTTGTATCTGCCTCTGCCGCTTCAGTCTGCTCGAGCACATCCGCATCCACAGGCTCGAGGGAGCGGATGGCGTATGCTACTGCCTCTGTAGTGGGCGCAATAGCATCCACCTCTACGGCGGGCGGCGCGAGGGCACGGAAGGCCGCGGACGCGAGCATGTCGGTGTAGGAAAAGGGAATGCGGCCTGCGCGACGTCGCGATCGGCGGTAGACAGTGTTAAGGAGCGTACAATGCAGCTGTAGAGGTATCGGCAAGGCTAGAGAAGACGAGGAGCTAGGCTTACCTTCAGCGGTCTGCGCTCGTCGGGCATGAGTCCAGATTGGATGAACTCGCACTGGATCATACCTACGAACGTTTCAGCCTAACACAGAGTACACATGAAGACTAATGCGCACTGGCAACGTCCCACAGCCGCTGCGCCTCCGCGCTCTCCATGTCCGGCCCTGCGAACATGACATGCGCCCCACCGTCTGGGTCGAGCCTCATCACGTCCACGCACTCCAGCCCAACAGACAATTGGCGCCCATTAAGCATCTCCGCGACGCGCGACCGCAGACTCTGCAGCACGTCGAGAGCGCGCTCGATGGCGGCGGCGTCGGGAAGGGCCATGACGCCGACAGTGAGATGCGCGCGGCGTGGGGGAATGACGATGCTGGTGTCGAGACCGGGGATCGGTGGGGATGCAGTGAGGAGGGAGGAGGACAAATCAGAAAGTGCAGTTCGGAGGCCGGCGTGGTTGCCCTGGATTTGACTGTGGGTAAGAATTACAGGGTGAAAGGGAGACTCGAGACGACATACGATGGGAAGTGCAATGACTAGTTAATTTGGTTCGTATGTTTGTGCAATACTGGGAAGAAAAAGAGAGACGTACAGTGAGTCGGTCGGGGGGTCCGCTCCTGCTGGTTTCTGTTTCCTCGTCCTCGTCCTCTGCCCCGACCGCGACCGTTTCCTTCGCCTTGTTCTGGCCTCGAATGACTCTCAGTCTGCGTATTGCTCACTGTTTCCGCGCTCGTACTGGACATGCTGGCTATCTGTGCGACTCTAGATTCACTATTCCGTGCAACAGAGACAAGAAACGCCGCGGGTCGTAGCATGCGATATGACGGGCGGAAGAAAGACAGAATGACGCGCCAGGCTACAGGCGCTTGTTGATTCAGGAAGGAGGACTGCCTTTCTCGGACGCACAAACTTTCTTTCGAGCTTCGACGTCAACGCTTCAACGCTTCCTGGCCCAGTGATCTTTCCCTCTCTCTCATAATTGCTCAGACTCATGATACAAACGAAACAATCATATGCACTTCGAAAATAATTTCTTGACACACCCGGATGTATCCTTTCCTTACCTACTGCCTAAAATTTACAGGCGCCGTTAGCATGTGTCTATTTTTCTTTCTAGAGCGGCACAGATGTTTGAAATCCAGATGTGAAGTCCTCCCAAGCCGCTCTGACACGGGCACACGAGCGCGCTGCTGTTCCCCTATCTGCTCACTCATAGACGCGACGGCCCCCGGGAGGCATGAGCGCGGGGAGAGCCTCGGCCGCGAGGGCGGCACTACTATATAGAAGAAGGGGATGCGAGGGCGTAGAAGGACGTGGCAGGTCATAGAAGGTGTTGACGAGGGTGCATTGGAGCTGAGAAGGTGTTAGAAACGCTGGAAAGACAGAAATAAAGGCATGCTACGGTTTATGACCGCCGTACCTTAAGCGGCCTCTGCTCGTTGGGCAAGAGCCCAAATTGGATGAACTCGCCTTGGATCACACCTGCGAGCTCTCTGAGCCTCACACGAATAAGCATGAGAACGAACGCGCAAGCTGGTAACAGCCTCTGCGCCTCCGCGATCTCCTACTCATGTGCACTGAATCCGGCCCGGCGAACATGACGTTAGTCTCCCACAGGCATACCTTGAATAAGAGAGAAGTCGAATTACATGACGTGTGCGCCCACCGTCGCGATCACGTTTCCAAGTTCCTCACGTCCACGCATTGCAGCCCGCCTTGCAGCCGTCGCTCACCAAGTGAAGTACCGACTGCGGCTCGATGGCGGCGCCATCGGGGAGCCGAATGTCTAGGCTTGGCCTATGTGATTAGCGCCCAACGCGCAGGCATGTCGGTCGCGTTCGGTGAAGACGCCGACGCACAATTGCACATGCCCACAGGCTCTCCTTTCCTCTTCAACTTTTACAGTCACAGACGACGACGACGATGCAGTTCGCCGTGTGTCCAGGGCACCGCGCACACGACATCGACAGCGCGTGCGTCCGCGCTTTCTGGGCTACTGCAGTCCCAGCCGGACTTGTCTTCCTCCTCTGCATTTTTTCGCTTCCTGTCCCGGCGCGCCTTGCCAAACTGCTGCGCCCTCTGGGGGAGCCGCTGTGTACTTATCTGACCCTGGAGGAGGCCGAGGCGCTTGACTCCCGTGTATCGGCCAGCGACGCTGCTTCAGGAAACGGGGATGCAGAGTCTTCGCCTACAAAGCAGCCCAAAGTACGGCTCTGGCGCCCTCTTGCCCTTGTGTGGATTGCGCTCTTAGAGGCGCTCGTCTGGTTCGCCATTGGCTCGTTCAACCTCGTTCACGCTCGCTCGCCCATCAACCTGACGCAACCGTTCGTGACTGCGGCCACTTGGCTCTACGCTACTGTCCGTCCAGTCGTACGGCCGAAGCCCGCGCCGCCCTATGATCTCTTCGCATTATATAGCATGCACCTTGTAGTCTCATTGCTCGGCTTCCTTGGGATCTTCTACAGCTCGCGCGTCGATGGGGCCCCGTTGCCATCCAAGCTTGACCTCAGTGCGCATGTCCTGAATTTGGCAGCGGTCGTCCTCCTTGTCTCCATCGTCCTCGCGATGCCAGTCGGTGTTCCCAGCAAGCATGTGGACCAGAGGGAGATTGTGAGCCGATCACGATCTATGTTTAGACTTTTTACATTCATCATCTGACTCTCTGCGTGCTCATCTTCAACTTGACAGGGTGTTTCTGTGTCTCCAGAAGACTATACAAACGTCTGGGGGTGGGTCACGCTGCGGTGGATATTACCCTTGGTTAAACGCGTCCGTTCATGCTCGCTTCGATGAACCGCTGTGCTGATTTGTGTGTTTTCCAGGGCACAGACCACCATTTGAACGAGAAGGATGTCTGGTCGGTCAGTCCTACTCAGCAATCGCGTCCGCTCTTTATCAAGTTCAGCAACATAAAGTCTGTCTTCTGATCCTCCGGCTTCGATGTCTCCGTTCTGACCACCGGCTGCACCAGGCGGACTACACTCCTCCGCCGGCTTTGGGCCGCCAATTCATTTGATCTTATGTTCGTTCATGCGGGACGTTGTTTCCTTGAATTATTTTGACCATCCCTCAGATTAGATGCTGTGTTCACCTTCGTCAGCATCATCTTCAGTTATGCTGGACCGTTGTTCATGAAGTCAGTCACGTTTCGTTCCTGATCACTGTGTACATGCTGATACCATCCACGACAGGGTGATCCTGGACGCGATTGACCACTCATCGACCCAAAGCATTGCGAGAGCCTATGTTTACGCGGTTCTCGCATTCTTCTGCACCGTTGCCAGAGTCAGAAGCCAATCCTTACTCTCCAGGACTTAGACTTACGTTCCTCCTGTGCTTTTAGGCTCAGGCAGATGTGCAGCACCTTTGGTTCAACCGCCGCGCGTGCACGCGCACGCGCTCGGTGCTCAAGGCGTCGGTCTACGACAAGGCGCTCAAGCGGCGCGATTATTCCGGCGTCACCCACAGGGACAGGGGTGAAGCGCAGCTACAAACTAGAAAGATGGGCTCGGAGACGAGTCCTCGCTCGGACGGACCTAAGGCGGGCGCGGATGTCGGGAAGATCGTGAACCTGATGGCGGGCGATGCAAACTCGGTGCGTGCCGTCGCCATGTTTGTGCAGACGTGGAATTGTTGATGTGGCAATTTTCTGTGGGTAGGTCGCGCAAGCCGTGTCCTCTCTGTATTTCCTCTATGGCAGTAAGTTTGTCTTTCCTGGTGCGGGCATTCACCTTACGCTGACGTTGTGTCTGTCTAGTGCCATTTGAACTTGTGATCGCTTCTGTATTCCTCTATGAGTATGTAGTCGCTCGGGTCTGTCCGAGCATTGCTGATCAAAATGACGCAGGCTCTTGGGATGGTCCGCCTTCGCAGGGCTGGCAGTTTTTGTCGTCTGCTGGCCCTTGAACAGCGTCATCGCGCGCCGTAGTATGCGCATACAGAAAGGTGTCAGGGCAGTTCGTGACAAGCGTATGGGCGTTGTCAACGAGCTCATCAGAGCAGTGAGTCCTAGTCTTCCACCCAGGCATCGCGGAGATGCTAATATATGTGCAGGTCAAGTTCATCAAATTCTTTGCATGGGAGGACCGGTGGATCCAGCGCGTTCTTGATGTTCGTGAACTCGAGCTGAAGTGGTTGATCAAAGGTACGCAAAAAAGATGCTTGTGGAGCCGCATAATTCGACTTTGAATCCACTAGCTCGCACGAATTCCGTGATGTTCTCGGTCCTATGGTCGTTAACACCAACTCTCGTCTCCGTTATCTCGTTCTTCGCATTCGTGATGGAAGGCAATACACTCACGGTTCCCATCGCATTCACGGTATGTATCGCGATACCTCGACGTGAGCATTCGTGCGAGCTTGACTCGTATATACTCTATAGTCGATCGCTGTGTTCAACATGATTCGGAAACCGCTCAGCGCGGTCCCATCATGGATCGTCCAAGTCTTGCAGGCAGGTGGTCTTCTCATCATTCAGTCTCTATTCCCAATCGATTAATGAATTTCGCAGGCTGGCGTCGCCCTCGACCGTATCGCAACCTTCCTAGACGAGGACGAAGTCGACGAGGAAGTCTCCACGCTCAAGAAAACACGCTCTAGGCCAGAAACCCCAGACAATAATANGCCAAAGGGCTTCGGCATTGAGAATGGCACATTTAAATGGAACGAGGTCGAGGAGAAAAGGTCCGACGATCAGCAGGACGACGAAGCGCCGCAACCGAAGAACAATGGCAGCGGCGCGGACGAGGACGCGGAGACGCGCTCGACGACCGTCAGTGTCAGCGCGAGCGAGGGTGATGACCATCACTTTGAACTTCGCAACATCTCTGTGATGTTTCCTGATGGAAAACTCTCCGTCGTCACTGGTCCGACTGCTAGTGGGAAGACGGCCCTGTTAGTGAGCACTGGTTATTCTGTNATCTGACTGAATGATGGACTGACCCTTTCTTCTGTCGAGATGGCCCTTCTTGGGGAGCTGACAACTCTCAGTGGTCGTATCGTCATGTCGAAGAATCCGTCGAACGTGAATGAATATGGCTTGAGGCACTCGATATCCTACGCTGCTCAGTCGCCATGGTTGAGGCACCAGTCCATTAAGGACAACATCCTGTTCGGATATCCGTATGACGAGAAGAGGTACAATCAAGTTGTTGAGTGCTGCGCGTTGAAGCCCGACTTGTCTACGCTAGAGGACGGAGATGAGACTGAGATTGGTGCTAGGTCATCCAGCTCTCATTTAATGGGTGAGATGGTACTAACNTCAACTTCACNATAGAGGTGTGGGTCTTTCCGGAGGACAGAAAGCTAGGTACGGCCGAGTGAACACCTTACAAATTGGCAGTACTTAATCGTCTCTTCAGAGTTGCCCTTGCCCGAGCAGTTTATGCTCCGACCAAGTTTGTCCTGTTGGATGATCCACTGAGTGCCGTGGTAAGTTATCAATCTTTTGGAATGGCCGACACCATNAAC
Source organism: Hericium alpestre (assembly GCA_004681135.1). NCBI lineage: Eukaryota > Fungi > Basidiomycota > Agaricomycetes > Russulales > Hericiaceae > Hericium > Hericium alpestre. Next base: position 10,358 of record SFCI01000163.1, on the reverse strand, counting down.
TCTTTTACNATAACAGGACACCCGCAAGGCCCGGTTTCTGTACGAGAAACTACTGCTCGGTCCACTGCTCGCTCATCGTACTGTTGTATGTGGTCTTTTATTTATACGTCAAAATATATTTCATAGCATTACACTCTGCAGGTTCTCGTCACTCATCACGTTGAGCTCGTCCTGCCTGGAACGTCCTACCTCGTGCGTATGCTAGATGGCCGCATTGACATCCAAGGCAACGTCAGCGAACTTCGCAAACNCGGAATCCTTGACGACATTGCCCACGATTCCGGAATTATAACTTTGAAAAAAGAGAGAGCTGTCGTAGCGAAGGAACTCGATGCCAAGCAACTGATNTCGGAGCCAAAGGTTGACAAGCCAGCCACGGAGACGAAAGCTACGAGGAAGCTCTTCAAGGACGAATACAGAGAGATTGGCCCTGTGAAATGGCACATTTACAAGAGCTATTTGAAAGCTTCGTGAGTGGTGGAACTTTCGGGCCTTCAGTATTCTGATGGCAGTCGCAAGGTCTTANTGGACTTGGGTTATCCTTGCACTGATCACTGTTACGGTTCAGGTAACCTATCCCTTTATATTTGTAGATNTAACTTTGAACTGAACTTCATTGATTGCAGGTTCTCGTCGTGACTGAGAAAGTCTGGATTAAGGTGACATCAACTGTTCCTAGGCTCTGGTTGTGGTATGCTGACTCTGCCTTGATCGGTCTGCAGATATGGCGTGACGCGTACCATCCTGCCGATACACCAAACGCTGGCAGCAGCTTCGAAAATTTCTCTGTTGTCGAACAAGTGGACAGCCTGTTTACCTCCCAAGCNGTACATGACATTCGTACGACTAGCTCCCTGCATAGCCTCATGAAATTGCCCCGCGCCCAAGATTTTCCTCTGTTTTACATCGGCGTTTATGCTGCCATTGGTCTCTCTATCGCGATGATGGACATGCTTTCCACTGTGGTACAATACACAGGCGCACTTCGTGCGTCAAAGGTGTTGTTCCGAAGACTGTTAGAAACAGTAGTTCACGCCACAATGAGATGGCATGACACAACTCCACAAGGTGCTCGGCAGAATCTCATTTCATTCTAGTCTGAGATATTCTAATTTTTGAACTGTATAGGCCGAATGCTCAATCGGTTCAGTAAAGTTAGTCCGAAGCTGTAGGCTTGAACTCTTGCATTTGTGCTAATCAGTAGTCATAGGACATCGAGACCATCGATTCGTCGCTCGCCTCGTCCTTGCACAAAGTCAACAGCTCTCTTGCTACCTTTGCGGCCTCTGTCTTAACTGTCACGTTGGTTGTTTCGTTCTGATTCCGGAATCACGCTCATCTTTGTACAGCATCGTTTTTCCAGTGTTCTTGATCCCTGCGTTTATTATCAGTCTGGCGTATCACAAACTCGGCACCGGATATGTCAACACGGGTCGTGATTTGCGACGCATGGAGTCCAACGCACGCTCGCTGATCTTCTCCGAATTTAGCGAATTGGTCGAAGGTATCGTGACCGTGCGCGCCTTCTCCGCGGAGCAGCGTTTCCTCGACGGCCTTCATGGCAGGATCGACCTGGCTATCAAAGTATGTAGTGCCCTACGTACGCGTGCTACAGGCTAAAGGTGGTCTCTTCCTCAGATGTGGTATAATTTTTGGATGACGAGCCGCTGGCTGATGCTCAATTTCGACGTGCTTGGTGCTCTTGCCGTACTCTTGACGACTTTTCTCGCATTGGTGGAGTCCGTCAGCTCAGGAACAGCCGGGTTGTGTATCACATCTGCTATGGCTTTCACCTCCAACATCTACTGGACGTGTCGATTCTGGACTGAGCTTGAGCTCGACCTGAAGTATGTTTTCCCTTCTGCCTGGTCCCTCATGCTTCTAATCAAAGGCCATTTCGTCGCAGTTCTGTCGAACGTGTTGTCGAATACCTTGATCTTCCGCAGGCGCCGCCGGAAATTATTGAATCAAATCGCCCACCTGCCTACTGGCCTTCGAGCTATAGTGATAAACTGATTGTAGTTGAAGATCTGGTAATCAAGTATGCGCCAGAGCTTCCACCAGTTCTTCACAGTATCTCGTTCTCTCTGAAGGGCCGAGAGCGTGTTGGACTGCTAGGTCGGACAGGTATGATATTTTCCGGAACGATGCGATTACAATTCAACCCAACGCTAACTTCTCCAATAGGCAGCGGAAAGTCCACCGTGGTGATGAGCATCTTGCGCTTTGTCAGTATCTCACGGCAGCATCTATGTATGTTATTTTCGCTGACAGACAGATATCTTCGCTAGGTGGACCCCGCGAAAGGTCGAATTATAATAGACGGAATTGACATATCTACCATCGGATTGCATGACCTGAGGTCTCGAATTGTAGGTCTTCTACCTGGCGTACTCTAGTTTGTATTCGCTTACTCGGTGCTTGACAGACATTTATACCACAAGTATGTGACCTTCAGAAATAAAAGACATGCAGGTATTCTAACTCGACATGTAGGATGCAACACTCTTCTCGGGGACCCTTAGAGAAAACCTGGACCCATTCAGTAAGAGCTTTTCTCAAGACAACGGCACCTGTGATCTGACGACTTGCTCTCAGACGAGCATGATGATGTCGATTGTCTGGATGTCTTGCATCGTGTGCACATCCTGTCCGACAGCGCGTACCACTCGCAGCGCACTTCACGTCAGGCGTCCCGTGCGAGCACTAGACCTCCTTCGCCTTCTCCGCTTCCTGCCGAGAGCCCGGTCTCCGAGATCAAGAGCCAGACAACCGTCTCGCTCGACACGCAGGTTTCGCCGGGCGGAACGAACTTCTCACATGGACAGCGGCAACTGATCGCGATGGCTCGAGCACTGCTTAGACATAGCTCGATTATCGTGCTGGATGAGGCGACGAGCAGCATAGACTTCGTCACTGACGCGAAGATCCAGGCGACTATTCGAGAAGAATTTGGTGGCTCATTGCTTTTGACAAGTACACTTGGCCACTTTACTCTGCCAGGCAGTGCTAACGTGTGTTCCCCATACAGTCATGCATCGGCTGAAAACTGTCATTGATTACAATTGCCTGATTGTCCTCGACAAAGGTGAAATCACAACAGTTCGATACCCTGTGGAACCTGATACAGAAGGATGGCATCTTCAGAGAAATGTACCTCAAGAGTGGCATGTTCGCAGAGCTTGAACTTGCAGCCAAGTTGAAAGCAGCGAGCAAAGAAAAGGTTTAAAACAAGGAGTGGGGTCATGGGCCACATTTTCTGGCATACCTTTTCCTCTTCACTATCTTACGAAACTAGCTTATGCAATTTATAGACATTTTCAATATAAGGTACTCAATCTGGATAGTTTTAGATGAACCATGATGAAATTTAATGTTGGTTCGCTTTCGGGCGATCCTCTAACCATGCTAGTTACACATATGCTGTTCAGTTGTTCCCGCTACCCCTGCAGTTGNCTGTCGTCTCGNCGCNGTGACTTCGCAATTACCACTACCGCACTTGTCTTTTCACCATTGGGGCCACACTGGGATACGACTTTCCCTTGTGCTGCATCTGCATGAGGGTATAACGAGCACGTGGTGGGGCACGTTGTATCGTGACATTCGTGGCCCGTAGAAGAAGCGGAGATACCGTGGCCATGGGCAGATTGCAGTTGACAGAAACCAGCATGGTGCAAGTGCCCAAAAAGGCTGCCACCACTTTTCAAAGCAACAAGCACCTGGAGTTTTGCAGCTTCCACTTGCCTCCACAATGAACACCAAGTACAGTATGTACTACTTATTTTGCGCTGGTAATTTTGGCCTGCCACTTTTTCCAGTCAGATGTGCCTGATACCGACAGTGGTACTATAAGCGATGCCGAGCAGCCAAAAACAGCATCAAGTCAAAGCAGCAGCGAAAAGTTAGAATTGAGCAGAACCAGTAAGTGTCGATTTCCTGCCTGATCCAACTACACATTGCTCTCTCAAATCTCTCATGTACTACTCATCCACCAACCCACCGACTGCCAAGCCGCATTCTCTGATCTGTTCCCCTGGCCACCCTCCTCACCTCCCGACTGATCCCTGGTCTCGACGTCAGTCAGCTTCCTTGTTCCGTTGTGCCGTGCCGCAAGCGCTGATCTCACGCTCCAAGAGGCCCTCCCAACACCCACACCCTCACTATCTACAGGACCTGAGACCGTGCCCGCAGCTGCATTCTGCCTGTGTGACCGTTGCACCTAGGAAACGTGGATGTGGACCTCATGGCCGTGCGCTTTACTTGTGCAGTTTCTCTGTCACCAACCAATGACCATCACGTTCTTGCCCTGCAACGGCAAAGGCCAAGTCACTGGAAAAAAAATAGGATCCATGGAACACTCGCAAGCTTTGCCAATCGATTCTAGAGACAGACTTCTCATTTTTCTGGTAAGTACTTATTTTTCCTGCAACCTCTGACAGCGTGCTGCACGTTTCCCTCACCCTTTTGCCCATTCTCTGCTGGCAGTCACTATTACGATGTGCATCTACACTCTAAATTATGGCTAATCAGCACAAACATGAGTGCTTGTAGAGTTTGTGCAGTTCCTGGTGAACATGCATGCTGGATAGATATGGTACATCCACCTGTCTGCTTGACGATCGGTATGTCATTGCTCACAGACTCTATCCAGATGCTGCAGCCCTGGTGCGAGTCATCCATGCTTCATCCAGCGCTCGATACGCCCGTTGCCTGCTTCCCGTGGCACAGGTTTATGAGTACATACTCTTAGAAGAAACGGCAGGTGGATGGTATCTAAAATGATCCCGAGCAGTCAGGACTCAGTGATGGAAGAATTCACTTGATTGATTATGTACCTAAAACGATACCGAGCAGTCAGGACTGCCCGTGGAGTAAGTACATTAATAATCAATCAAAGAAGTGTAGATTGCATACCTCAGTGATGGAAGAATTCACTGAGGTAAACAACCCGCCAACTCGCACCTACATCAATGGTGTGAGGGGCTGAAGACAACTATACAGTACACAGCTAGCAAGCAGATTGGTGAAAGCCAATGATCTGTGGGATCAGTTGCACTGAGTGCTACAACGCACATCAGGCAGCTATCGTCACGGACAGCGAGCGCAGTCGACGTGCCGGTCCACAAGATGACTTTGAGCCACGCGATTCTGAGCTGCCGGATATCTTCTAGGGTGAGGACGGCATCCAGCTCGTGCGTAGAGTTCTTGCGGAGGGGTAGAATGAGGAGAGTGCCAGTTTTTCTCCTTGCCCTTGGCCCTTTCCCGGTCTCGGTCAACTGTCGTTCTGTGGGTTGTTCACCATGTTTACGCTCATGCTGGCCATCTTAGCTATCTGAACAACTCTGAATTCATTGTTTCTAACAACACCTAAGTAGGCTCCAGGCACTTGTTGATGCAGGAATGAGCACTGCCTTTCTGGAATACATGGGCTCTCCTTTGAGCGTCAACTCCTCCCTAGCGATCTCTTTTTGATTGTTCATGCTAATCGCAAACCATGGCAAAGACAATCATATGCACCTCGGACACCCCTCTAGATCTATCGAGGTGCTCCACTGTACGTTCGACTCTATCGGGCCTTGGCTGTGAGCACATCGCAACTCGGACACATCCGTCGAAGTCGAGCTCGCATTTCTGTTCAAGCGACACCAATGACTTTGATGCAGACATCTTCCTATGAATGATATTTCAGTTTGACGATTGGGCTCTAGATGATGAGTCGAAGTGGTATATCGTGCCATAGTGGATCGGCCCATTTCAGTATGTCCCGAGCCAGTACGTAGTGTACGCCCCTCATTCTCTTTTGAGTTTACAATCTTTTGCTTCCATTGACTGAACTTGTCACAGCTTTCATTAATGGTCTCTGAGCACGGCACATATCCATAAATGGTTTCTGCTGCTAATTCCCTTCTCATTTGCCCTCAACACCCTGTCCAGAACTGCCGTCGACGTGCCACTCACCGACCGAAATATAAAGAATGAGTGTTCATCTATATATATTCTACACAGGATCGTCTTTTCCAAAACAGTATTCATGTAACGTGGACATGCCAGACATATCCTGCTCATGTGCCCACTTCTCGATGTGGCACTCAAGCACATCGCATGACAAACATGTCATATGAAGTCAATCGTGCCGATGGCGATGTACTCGCCCTCCGGTCCCCAGCTGCCCATCTCGCAGAGCTGCACCTCATCAAGTGGCCACGCACCAAGATCAATGCACACAGGCTATGTGTTTTGCAGCCTCCAAGATCTTTCATCTGCCGCCACTGCCACTTTTGTCTGTGCGACCACGTCCACAGATGCCATAGTGTGGGTGGCCCCTATGGTCTGCACGACCACATCCACCCCTACCGTGGGCAGCATGTGGGTGCAGAGGGTGGTGGACATGAGGACATCGGTGTAGAAGAAGGGGATGCAGCCTGCACATGGGTGTGGGCGGCGGTAGACAGTGCTAAGGAGTGTACAATGTAGCTGGAGAGGCATCAGCAGCGGCAGGGACAAGCACATGTCACTTACCTTGAGCAGTCTATGCTCGTCAGGCATAAGCCCAGACTGGATGAACTCATGCTGGATCACACCTACAAGCCCTCTTGAGTCTGACAAGAGACAAAAAGGTGACAAGAACGCACTGGCGACAGCCCACAGCCAGCACACCTCCATGCTTGCCATGTCTGGGCCTGTGAACATGACGTGCACACTGCCGTCTGGCTCGAGCCTCATCATTCTATGCACTCTAGCCCAACATACACCCTGTGCCCACTGAACATCCTTGCCATGCACGTCTGCAGCCCATGCAGCACGCCGAGTGCATGCTGGATTGCAGCACCGTCAGGAAGGGCCATGGCACTGAGGGTTAGATGCACACGGTGCAAGGGAACGACGATGCTCATATCAAGACCATGGATTAGCGAGAATGCATCAAGGAGGGAGGAGGAAAGACCAGAGAGTGCAGTTCGGAGGCCTGCATGGTGGCCCTGCATTCGGCTGTGGGTGACAATGCAGGAGGAAGAGCGAGGAACGTACAATGGGCAGCACGATGACTGGTTGGATTGGCTCGTAGGCTTGTCACTGCGATATTGGGGGAGGAAGGGGAACATACAGTGAGTTGGTCATGCAGTCGGCTCCTGCTGGTCCCTGTCTCCTTGTCCTTGCCCTTGTCCTCTGCCCCGACCGTGCCCAATTCCTCAGCCTCTTCCTGGCCTTAAATAACTCCTGCTCTGCAGATTGTTCGCTGTGTTTGCGCCCGTACTGGCCATGCTGGCCATCTGCCTGACTGTAGATTTGTTATTCCTTGCAACAGCTAAGACACCAGATGCTGCAGATTGCGGCATGGTCATCGGGAGGTCGTGCGGTCGGCTCCTGCTGGTTTCTATCCCCTTGCCCTCGTCCTCTGCCCCGACCACGGCCACGACCGTTTCCTCGGCCTCTTCTCGGTCCCGACCAACTCTCGTTCTGTGGGTTGCTCACCATATTTGTGCTCGTGCTCACCATCTTAGCCACTCGACTGACTCTAGGTTCGTTATTCGTCGCAACAGCCAAGACATGAATAGCTGCAGATAGTAGCATGCAATGTGGTTAATGGAGGAAAATCAGAAAGATGCGCCAGGCTCCAGGTGCTTGTTGATAGTGATTTGCTGGGCCGGGCTGAAAAGCCCAAGCCAGCCCAAGCCCGGCCCATTTTAGCCCAGCCTGGCCTGACCCTCTGTGTACTGAGCCCAAGGCTTTGGGCTCGGGCTTTACTCCTTCGAAGCCCAAGCCCAGCCCGAAAGCCCAGCCTTTTCTGGTACAAAATCTGTAGAACTACAGGTGGCTTTTGTTGGAGTTCAGACATGCAGTACTGTACAGTTTTGCGGCAGAAGCTGAACCAGAGCACATCACGAACAGTATCAGATACTGGTAAAGATCACCAACACATTGATATCCTCATTTAGCACTTCGCTATCAGCATCTTGGCCATGAGTAACTCTTCTATTACCCCTGCTCGCAAGAAGCGCTCGATTGTACCGACCGCGAAGTTAGCTGAAAGTGTTCAGGCAGGCAAAACTAGTCCAGGTGCAAGCGGAATATTTGGTGAGCGTGATATTGAGCTGGTTAGGGAGAAAAGAAAAGCTACCATTGAGGATGATGAGGAAGAGTTTGGGCCTGAAGGTTCAGATAGCAAGGAGGGCTCTGATTCTGAGATGGAGGTTGTATCAGGTGCCGCTGTCAGGGCATCGTCTGTCAAGACGAACCGAAAGCAATCCTGTCAGCTGGAGAAAGTGATGAAAAAAAAAACCTACAGAACAAAGGTGCAGTCGTATCATCAGCTGTAACCCTGGTAATATTCACTGAACATGCCCCAACAGGCAAAAACAGTCACCATGGCAGAAAGCCAAAAGCCAGAAAGCAACACTTGACACTTCCAGACCCAAATGCATGCAATGTCAACGGCCTTCTGGAGGATCTATCTCACATCGAGGCCCTTGAGGACTCAGATGCCGAGAAGCCGCAGAAGCTCTCTGCTAGTGCAGATGTGCGGAACTTCTTCGACAATTCTCGTGCACAAGCAGACAAAAATAGAAAGACTTGAAAGATGCACGACTGTAAGATTTGCAGGTAATATTCTCTATTTGATGTAATTGCAAGGCCAATTGAGACAAGTTTATAATTGACAGAAGGGCACGGAAGGCGAAGTATGATTTTGTTTCAGATTTGTCAACCGGTCATTGCCATCTGCAGAGCGAACACAAAGTGAGTATATTTCTCTATGATATCTATGGTCTCCTGCTCACCGTGTTGGTTTGGGGCTTATGGGGTGTCTATTGTGCCTGGGCAAAGGCAAACGGTTTCGTGTCGATGCTACCCGAGGATACTGATGCACGACGCCAGTCTGCAAAGGCACCGGCAGAAGTACAGAGTGTCTTAGATGGGCATGTAAGACCTGTGGAGAAAGTACTGCCCTATTCCGATGAGCTGTTCAAACGAGTCTCGCTGAAATGGTTAATCTTGTCCGACCAGGTGCGAGTAATTTGGCTTACCTCTACCTCTGTCTTCGCTAAAACATCCCATTTTCTATAGCCTATCAATGCTTTCAAACACCCCAAGTTCAAGGAAATGATTGAAATAGCATCACATGCGAAAAACGGCATGAACATACCAAGCGTGAAGCTGACTCATGCAGAGATTATCAACCTGTGGTATCAGCATCTTCGTGACATTAAGAAATGGTTGAATGTAAGGCAGTATTGTAACTCACATGCATTGGAGGTGACTTTGACCTTCGGATTTGATATGGACATAACAGAATGACACAGTGAAGGGTACCGTATCGCTGACTTGCGATGGATGGCAAGCTAGCAATGTGGATGCATACTTCGCCATGATGGCTCACTGGATCGAAGAAGGTGCCAACGGCACCTGGAAGCTTCAATCTGCACTCATCAGGTTCACACGCCTGAATAGCACTCATTCAGGGTTGCGTCTAGGGCAAGCGCTCTATAAGGTTGCTCTCCATGTTGGTGTTGTCCACAAGGTTCGTCTGAGATTCACTGCTCTGCCTGCTGCTAACCGTTGCATTTGGTCAGATTGGTCACGTCTCATGCGACAATGCTAGCAACAATGGCACAATGATGGCCGAATTTGCACGGCTGATCCACAAGGACATGGAAAGCCCTTCAATGGGAAAGATTGGTGAATACGGTAAGCACATTCTGTATTAGACCTTTCGCTGGCCTCACACATGCAATGAATAGTTGTCTTGCCCATGTCATCAATTTAGCAATGCAAGCCATGCTAAGAACACAAAGCACCTCAAAGCACTTCGATCCCTTTCATCCTGACGACCACATTCCTGCTGAAACTGACCCCGCCAACACAAAAATCTCCCACAACATGATCGGACTTGTGCATGCTATCTGTGTCAAGGTATGCATGCACTCCACTTTCCGTATTCTCTTCACTTACCTTTATCACTCCAAACTCGACAATTTGAAGGAGCATTCATCGAGTAAATGCAAGGCCATGTTCGGACAGATTCAGGAGAAAATGGCCGAGGAGATTGCAGCTTCAGCAACATCAAAGGGCTATGAACTAGCAGCAAAGACACCGCTCAGTCTACTGCTTGATATGCCTGTGTGGTGGTCGTCAACATATACGATGCTTGTTAGAGCGTACAAACTCTGTAAGGTGAGCTTTTCGCAGCTTATTGGTCATGCATGCGACTCGGACTTACTGTCACGGATCACTCCATTTCTCTCTGCCTTCATCTTTGCCATCAAGGCATCACATTGGTCATGTGCTTCAGCTGCCCCATCACATGTTCACTTCCCCACATGACCTGGGGCCATCCTTCACCCATGCCTTTGTTCCCCTTTGGG
>SFCI01000162.1:0-32382 GCA_004681135.1 Hericium alpestre | reverse complement strand
GTTCCTCTTCAACAACGCAGGCATCACCATCGGCCGCTTCCGCGAGCCCGAGGCGAACACCGCCGACGCGTTCGTGAAGGCGTACTTCGACGCCGTCTCGCAGGACGACCTCACGAACTCGTTCGCGACGAACACGATCGGGCCGTACTGGACGACGTTTGCGTTTCTCCCGCTGCTGGAGAAGTGGAAGCAGGGCACGAGCGCGGCGGCGAGGCGCTTCGTGCCGCAGGTCATCATGACTGCGAGTATGAATGGGTGGACGAAGGTGGGTGGTTTGTACGGGCGGCCGTTCGGCGCGCTTTAATCCTGTGCGAAGGACGCGCGGACAGGCGGGTCGGCGTTTCCGTACCTCTTTTCGAAGTCTGCGATCGGCCATGCGACGGCGTCCTTGGCCCATGAGCTCCTGCCGCTCGGCATCAGGGTGAACGTGATCGCACCAGGTGTGCTCCGGCCTTAAATCCCGCATGGTGTTGTGCAGCTCAGCCTTTCTGCTTTCCTAGGTTTGTTCCCCTCGGAGGTAGGCCGACGTCCCAAATCTCGCTTTATATGGCAGGCTCAGGTCCTGGAAGATAACGGGCCCAGGGACATCAGACGCTCTCAGGAATGCGCAGGTCACGGTTGATGTGGACTTCCGGATCCCCGCTGCTGAAGAACCCGGGGGCAGCCTGGGCACGAACAGGGATATCTGTCGCGCTCATGCTGGCTGCGAATAGGTTCGTGAATGGTGAGACTCATTCGTTTCCGATTACGTCGATCTCTCATGAGGGCAACTAGGTTAGATCGTCCTTGTTGATGGAGGCGTAAGTCGTCTTGTGGGTTTGCTTGTTTCGAGGCTTGTGCATCCGAACTCGTTTTGAGATGTGCTAACCAATGGGTGAATTGTTCATTTCACACATTTTTTTCCTCTACGGAATTGTTCAGGCCCGCCTAGCCGTATCTAAATGTTCTTCGTGTACTGTCAGTGAACTTCCTAGGTCGGATGTACAAAACCAGTCGACCTGCCCTGGATGCCTGATCCGAAGGCGACATTCCAATATCCGATCAACTCGACGTCGAACCTAGCCCTGTCTCCACAAGTTGACCGCTACAGAGCTTCATGAAACGCTTACTCGTTGAGGACGAGACCTCAGTGCGGACCAATACTAATGCGCACGCACGAAACGGTCAGAACAGCAGCAGAGTCGTGAAAGCAATTAAGAGAAAGATCATGTCTAAACGTGCAATCTAGGAGTGGGATAACATCGCGAGTCGTCAAACGTCTAAGCCCCCCACCTTCTTGCTCAAGCCCTCTTCCCAAGCCTCCGCGTCCTCGCCCTTAAAATCCCCCGGCATCTCGCTCGCCGGCGCGTCCGCCCCCGTCTCCTTCTCCCTGATATACCGCGCAATGGGCATACCCGTCCGCCCCGCCTCCTCTCCCTCCACCGTCTCGTAGATCGACACCGTCGACAGCGTGCGCAGCAGCTTGCGCGGCATCTCCGAGCCGATCGTGCTCGCGGTGCGCGAGCGCGCGGGCATGACGAAGCCCTCGCGCATGCCCGGGAACGCGACACTCTCCGCCTCTGGGTGCGACATCACGCGCGTGAGCGAGCTCTCCTCCGACCCCGGCACCGTGTCGGGCAGGCCATAGAGCGAGTTGCGCGCCGAGTGCATGCCGAACATGCTTGCGCGCCGCGCGTACGACAAGAGCGGATCGCGCTCGCGCAGTCGTACGCTGTCGCTGTCGCGCCGCTCCTTGCTGGGGCTCAGCGACTTGTCGAGCGCGATGCTTGCTGGGCTGGCTATGGGCAGCGTGTCTTCCGGTTGGGCCTCCGCCTTCTGCGCCGGCGAGATCTTGGGCGTCGTGGTTTCTGATATGACGCTTGGGCTGCGCCGCGCCGGTAACACGGCCTCGCCCTCTTCCTCGAGAATCACAGCACGCACTTCGCGGCGGTAGTCCTCGATCTCGCGCCATAAGGCGTCGCGATACTGCTCGATTGTCTCTAGCTTCTCTATTTCGCGCCACCGGTCAAAGATATGCGGGCATTCGGGTTCGTCATTCACGTCGTGGTATGCTGATAGCCATGGGTGCTGTAGAGCTTGAGGGACAGTGATTCGCTCTGCCGGGTCGAAGGCAAGCAATTTCTCTAGGAGATCTAGGGCTAAAGGAGATACAGTAGGTCAGAGAGGAGCATTTAGTGATGTGCTGGGCGCAAACCTTGTGCATCGGCATTTGGGAGAATTTTCTTGAAGGGCACTTTCTTCTTGAAAGGTAATGATCGGACATATGCTTGTGCCTACATCCCGTCGTTTAGGATCACAATGATACGGATATACATGCAATTGACATACCCTTTCTGTACCTATCCGTTTGATGACGCTCTCCTCAGGCGTACCTAGGAACATGCATTAGTACAACCACTCGTTTTCTAGTCCCATGACCTACCCAGCATATCAAGAATCTTGTTTAGTTGATCCACTGCCAGGAAGTCAGTTTGAAGGGCAAAACGAAGTTGCAACTTTTAGACGCACCGTAACTAAGCAAAGATGAAGTGGATAAGTTTCGTGCAGACTGCTCGTAGATCAAGTGAACTTACTCCTTGCCCTTGAATAAGGGCTTGCCGAGCATGAGCTCAGCTAAAATGCATCCTATTGACCAGACGTCAACTACAAGGTAGATCAGTGTGCAGTTCAAAATTAAGAAAGAGACAAAAGCAAACATACTTGCTGTGTTGTATCGCCTAGTCAGGTGTTAGCCCTGACAAAGGTACAAAGATAGAAACGCTTACTTGAAAGCCAACATGATCTCCGGTGCTCGATACCATCTAGTGGCGACATATTCCGTCATCTGGGAGGCGTTCTCGTCTGGCCGTGAGTCAAATCCTCGACTGAGGCCAAAATCGCAAATCTTCAGTTCGCAGTCTGAGTTCACAAGGAGGTTTCCGGGCTTGAGATCTCGATGGACTACGGACGCAGAGTGTACGTATTTCATCCCTTGCGTGAACATGCTCAACGGACAGTCAGCGGCATGCAAGGAGATACGACGCACCTCGCAGAATCTGATACGTAAAGTACTGTATGTGCTCGTTTGTGAGCGACTGACCTGATTTGATGATCTGGTGCAAATCGGCTGGATTGTATTCAGCAATCGTACCCCGACGATCGAAGCGAACGGCAATTACCTTCCATGGGCTGAGCAACAGTAGAAAAGGGTCAGTGATTACGCCGAAGTCGAGTATAAGATACACATACCTCTAAGAACAAATACCTAGAACGATCCTTAATATCAAGTGCATGAAATGTAACGCGAAACGTACACATCATTGAAGTCAATTGCGATAGCATCGACATCGATCAGGCCAGTAATGTTCTCATGGTTATTGAAGTGTCTGAGCAAGGTCAGCTCACGCAGAGCACGTTTGGCGAGCTGGGTCTTCTCGAAGACGCGGGTCACCATCTTGATTGCGACAGGCTCCCCGGAGATATCATCTGCTGCCGAACTGAAGACACGATAGTCAGCATCTAGAATTAGGCAAGAAATATCTGCACTGACATGACGACGCCATACGCGCCCGAACCCAATTCGCGAATGAGTTTCCACCGCTTCTCGACATAGAACGTCTTGTCAAACGACTTCAGGGCGTGATAACCCCTTCAAGAAACGGTAATCAGCAGCGCGGCGGATGATAGCACGACGTTCGCGACGTACTTCTTCTTCAGGTTCTCCTCCGAGAACGGATTGGACAAGCGGCGCACCAAAGACCGGCCGCGCGGCACGCCCAACGACGAGGGCGAGGGCCGCTCGGACTCAGCTGACGAGGGCGAATCCTCCGGCTCGTTGCGTGCGAGCGACCTGCCGCGTCCGTTCTTGCTGGCATCGTGCACCGATGGCGGTCTCCCCTCCGTGTGCGGTTCCGCTGGCATGCTCCGGTGAGTGTGCAGAACGGGAGTGGCACGCCGCCTCAGCGCAGCTGGGCTGACTGGAGAGACCCGCTCTGGGCCGGCGTGGGGGCGTAGTCACAAGCCGAGACTGGTACACGTAAAGCGCGTGGCTGTCTGAGGAAATACGTTGAGAACAAGCGAGTCAAATGGCGGCCGTGGGTGGTGGTGGGGGGAAGAGACAAGGTGAGTTGTGGACGCCGCTCTCGAAACACTTCTAGACGACTCAGACCGAACGGGAGCATCGACCATAGATCTCGGGAGCAGATAAGATAAGATCTCCGGGTCTACTAATCACATTTCCAATATTGCGTATCGAGTCATCGACTGCATTGACCCAGGTTTGAGTATATAACACCAATGTACACATACATTAGATAGAGCGCTCAATGCTACCCAATCTAAAGTCGTAATCCAGGAATAATATACTGTACTGCCCGATAACATCCGCAAACCTCAATGAACCAGCTCATACCGGTCCTATGGCGGCGCTGGCTCAGCAGCGGGTTGGGCTTGTGGTTGGGGGGCCGGCGTGGTCCCTAATGACGGCGGTTCGCTGACATTAGCCGCTCTGATCCGCGGCCCCAGGGGAGCGCAGCGCCGCGCTCTCCTCCCCCTGCAGGATCTCCAGGTACGCAGCAATTCGGGCCTTATTACCGCCTGCCTTCTTCATGATGAAGTCCAGAAGGGGCGCCTTGAGACTCGGGTTTTTGTCCACGACGTCACGGAAGTGNTCGATGGGCAGCTGGAGCAGCGCGCCGAAGCTTGCGGGGGCGACCACCTTGGCGCAGCGGATGAAGCCGTCCCACAGCCGCGGGTTCGTCCAGATTTTCTTCGTTATGAGGCGCGAGAGCAGCGTCGTCGAGACGAACCCAACCAGAGACTTATAGGTCGTGACAGCTTGGATGACCTGGTTGACGTCAGTCAGAGTGAGACATCTTTCGGTGGCGAGATTCACTCACAGTGCGCAAAAAGAGCGTTGGCAGGTTCGCATCGTCCACGATTTGCTGCATGACCACGGCGAGGATTTCCGAGCGGAACACATCCGTCATCGAGAAACAGATACCCACCGCCTCCATCGCGCTCTTCAACCCGATCTCCATCTCCGACTCGTGCAGCAGCACCATCAGCTCCGCAGGCGTCAGCAGCTCGCTCTGCCGCACGCGCGGCATGTTGCTCGTCACGCTCCCGAACGTCTGCGGCGGCGTCGTGACGATCGCGGGGCTTGGGTTCGGGCTGCCGATGAGCCGGCTGTATGCGAGGTGCGTCGTGTGCTCGTTGTGCGCGGGCGCGGGCTGATTTGGGGCAGGTATTTTGGCGGGGCACTGGAGCTGTACAGTCTGGACGGGTGGGGTGAGTGGTGTTTTGTGTTCTGTTTGGCGGTTCGGGGCGGTGTTGATTGGGTTTTAGGGACTGATGTGCTGCTGAAGCTCCGTTGTCTGGACTCTGCGGATCAACTTGAGATATGAGGCATGCATGGCAGCTACTTCTGTCGTGTAGTCGAGCGGACGGAAATGACATCGACATGTCCGTGCCGCCTGCACGAAATGGGTCTGGCACCTTCTATGGCACGCCGGGCACATGCGAGCAAGCTTAACACAGAACGATTATCTTCGGTGTCAGGTCTGTTCGGAGACTAGCGAGCAAGTAGGAAATGCAGTAAGGTTATTGGATGGCTTTTTTCAGAACTTCTTTTATGATGTACATTTTTCGTCAGGATAAGGTCAACCGACGCTTCGGCAATGCATACGGGTCCGCTTTCAAGCAAGCGGAAAGAGATCCAGAAATATATCAATATCAATCTGCGCTGGAAGGTCCATGCTGGCGCCAAGCTGGTCCGGCAGTGAAGGTTCATGTATACACGCGGCCCCTAACCGCGGCCCGCCCACGATGACTAGGCGCGGCCCAGGCGTCGCATCGGTTCTGTCAATTAGACTCGAGCCTGTGTCAGTCTGTGAGTGTCTCTGAATTTCTGAAACGAGTCAGTCGGCGAGCGACGCTGGAAGGCGAGATGCGGCGCTGTCAGATTGATTGCGGACTTGTCGACGAGCTTGTTGTCTGCGCGCTGGTTACTGTATGGATCGGGCATTTGTCCGAGTGTGCCTGGCACGAACGCCCGTAGCGAGAATGAAAGGTGCGTGGTTTGGGTGTGGCATGCACGGAGGCACATATCGTAGGGGGGCAGATCGCCATGGACGTGAGCCGAGACCGTGCATATGCGGAAACAGATGCCATGCACTCCTTTCATCGCCGCCGGGTACTTCGCCTGGTGCATTTGTTGCGCATCTTCGTAGATCTTACTTCTTTTTTATTGTGCTCTTGTGGCTCGGCAGCACGGCGACTATGTTAGACGAGATGGGGATCAGAGATGGGTTTGGTCAACAGAAGAGCCAAGGCGGCGACCCTGGTAACAAGGCGAGCAAGCGATATATTTGATGGAAGGAAGGAAGGAAGGAGGAAGGAGAAAGCGGATGACTAACGGCGGCAGTGCGCCAGGCTTCCGGGAGGCGGGACTGGCACAAGCTGTCTTCAAAAGAGAGTTGACAGCCGCTTCGACTTCTCCCGATTCCCCATGCGCCACTCCATCGCCAATATCGACGATGACCCCCTCACTAACGCAATTGCACCGCCCCCCGACGAGACACCCCAGCAGCGCGCCGCACGCGAGAGCGCAGAAGCCGAGGCACGCAGGGTCAGCGACGAGATCGACGAGCTCCTCAGAGCCGAACGCAATGCTGCCAGGAAGCGCAAGCCGCCGGTCAAGGTCCTGCTCCTCGGCCAGAGCGAATCAGGTCCGTCCCGCCGATCCGCGCCAGGCCACTGATCCCGACGCCTTGCACCCCAGGAAAGAGCACCACGCTCAAGAGTGAGTGCGCATCGATGGTGAGACACCNCGCCCCGCTCACCCGCCGCAGACTTCCAGATGCAGTACGCACCTGACGTCTGGCTCCGCGAGCGCTGCGCCTGGCGCGCCGTTGTGCAGCTCAACCTCCTGCGCTCGGTCAACACNNTCCTCGACCTCNTCGACATCGCCATGCGTGCGGCCGCGTCCGCGTGGACGAGGGGGAGCAGAAGAGGATGGCGAGACAGGACGCAGCGTCGGCACGGCCGGGCTCTCGCTGCGGAAGCCACCCCCGCCGCCCACTGAATCCTTGCCCGTCGCCCTGTCCTCCTCCCACTCCCCTTCCTCCCTGCAGCTGTCTGGGTCGTGCGCGGGCTCTTTCCCCTTGCCTTTGTCGCTTCTGGTGCTGCCGCGCGTAATGGGGAGGCTCGCCGAGTGGTGAAAGGTCTTCGAGTAGTCTCGCGTCTGCGGTCGGTAATACCCGCCACGCCGGGGTTGCCGGGGTGGCGCGTCGTATTGCAGGTGCTCGAGGCCGATGCGCCTGTTGTTGTGGTCGTACGCGGGATAGCGATTAGGGTTGAACGAGAATGTCGGCGGGACGTGAGGGGTAGGCGGCTGCGGCACGGGCGGGCTCGGCGCGGACGGAGGTAAGGCCGGGGTGGGTGGGCCCGTGCTAGATGCCGAGATGGATGGGGAGACCGGTGGGACTGAAGACGAAGTGGCGATGGCAGGGCGTGCTCGAGCCGGGGCTGGCGCGGAAAGGGAAACGGAGCCCGACGCCTCTCGTCGATGCGCTTGGTGGGATGCGGGTTGCGGATGCGTCCTGGAATGGGCTGGTGGTGATCGCCGTCGCTCTAAGTCCTCCCGTCCTCCGTGCCCCTCTTCCGTATGGTCTATGTCCATCTCCTCATCTGACTCCTCACTATCGTCGTCGTAGTTGGATCGAGTAGAGCCGCCACTGTAGTGGCGCGCATGTTGATAGTGTGACTGAAAAACATGATGATGAGCCGCGGAGCACATAAACACGAACGGAAAGGACAGATGTACCTGATGTGCCGCGATCTGCGATGGACCTGACTCCTCCGAGGGCCTCGTGCCCGCCGTCTCGTCGTGTGCATGCGGATCGTGTTGATGAACGTGGTGATGGGTGGGCTGAGCCACCGAATGGGCGGGATCGAAAGGGATGTCGTCGTCCGAGTCGTCCGAATCGTCGTCCATGCGCGAGTTGACGGAGCGCAGCGTCGGCAAGCGCTGGGACGGGCCATACGACGGTTGGCCAGCGTGCTGGCGCGTGCTGGGACCGGGCTGCCACGGGGCGCTGCCTGCGGAGTCGTCGTCAGCGTCAGAGTCGGGCTCGNGTGAGTAGCAGCGGGGCTCGGGGCGGCTGAGTTCCAGCGCAGACGGCGTGCGCGAGCGTCGGGGCGCGTCGGGCACCGCGCGTCGGGGCGAGAAGGGTCGGACGGGGGAATCGGGAGGAAGGCGCATCTTTGAAAGGGAATGGGGCACCGACAAAGAAAATCATGGACCCACAACCCATCTGGTTGGCGCTACGTTCTCACCAGGACCAGAGGAGCCCGTGGAATGTGGGAATGCCTTACTTATAAGACGACCAGCCGACCCCGAGAACAATGGACCCACAGTGGCAAACCTTGCACAAAGAAATTGCCGCGTCACGCTCACCGTATGAAACAATCAGCACCGCGCTTCTTATCATCATCCCATACGTTGCCATTGTTCGCTGCGTTCGGAATATCAGCAAAGCCGCCCCATGTCCAATACGACGTGCGCTCACCTCCTCTTTTGGCTGCAAGTTGCTTTGAATCGGTAAAACGCGGCAGGCGTCTGCCGAGGGCAACAAAGCAGGCTTTTCGGTATGTCCCAGAGTGCACTGGGACGTTGACGCTTCGGAATGGTAAGAGGCAGGACCTGCTAGCCTCCCCCTTTCCAGCGCAGGTGCGGGCGCCCATGAGGTGCCCACGTTGTCCCCGGATTTCAGCGGGCACGCCGCCCTCGGGCTATGCCAGGGCGGTAGCGGCACGCAGGGACGAGGATAATCCATTGCTAATGATGCTCCTGGAAGAAGAGTCTTTTTTCTGGCCTTTGAAGAGATACTGACCGTGGTTGTGCTCGCAAAAGGCGGTTTGCGTGTCCCAATTTGGTAACTCAGTTACTCAGTAGGTTCAGCGTTTTCCTCCGTCGCGCGTTCGCAGCACCTCTGCCCGCCCCACGCAGCTTCCCTCCCTGTCCAGACCCGTTTCTCCAAGCTCATAGAGACTGTGCCATCCCACCTGCTTCGATTTTGCAGGCCTCGGAACTCTGCGAGGCGCTTTTTGGACAATGGAATCAGGGTCGCGGACAACAAAGCAACGTCGGGCCTCTCCGTCGCGCGGTGCTTCTCCTACCACAGTCATTCCCTGGCTTTGGCAGACGCTCGCCACAGCGTGCGACCGCATCCCGGGGCTTCCATCCTACGCACGCACGGTCCCTGTTGGGGCGCCCAATGGAAGCCTTCGCAGCCGTTCTCGCACCTCCATTTCGCTCCAGCTTCTGATGCGTCACGGTCCTGCTCATGCATCGCCACACTCTGGACCACGGCCGATTTGAAAGCCTGGGACCCTAAGACCTTTTTCTCTCACCGACGGTTCCATTTCGCCAGCGGATGTATCGGTCAACGCACCCATTCTTGGCCATGCATGTCGCCGAGTCGTCAGGACGGCCCTCGTCTCATAGTTGGACTTCGAAGGGCTCCCCCGCGATCAGTATGGATGAGGTGGTAGACTCAGGACCCACATGAGAACAGATGGTAGACGTGCGCTTATACAGTCAGTATCCCTCTCAATTTCCGTCCCTGACATCGACCCCCAAGATCGCAGCCGACTACTCGTACCGCATCCTCACCTGATACGCTCCCGCCGAACCAGTGTCGATCTGGAAACATTGGATTTTCAGGCCCTCGTGTCTTACCGACGGCGCCATTCCGCCAGATCCATCGGTCAGAATGCATTCGCGCATGGCTACACATTTCACCGAGTCACCGAGGACCTATCCGTCTCTAAGACTCGGCTTCGGAGTAGTCGCCTGCGATCACCGTAGACCCAGAGTCGTACTTGTGCTTGCTTTTACAACACTTCACTCAATCCGCCCCCTGACGTCGACTCTCGCCTCGCAGCTAGCCGTTCTGTTCAGACCAAACCATTTGTCCTCGCCATGATATCCTCCCCCCGACTCCCGACTCACACCTAAGCAACTTCCCCTTTCTATTCCGATGCGCCCGACACCGCCCGATACGCGGCCACACCGTCAGGGGCGCGTTGGGATCCTTGGATTTTCAACCCTTATGTTTCATCTCAGTAGACTTGCAGCTTCCATCATTGCACCAGCGGATCTATTGGTCATGCCCGCCACGTCTCCCGAAGACGGCCCCCTTCTCGCGACCCGACTTCGGAGAAGTCCCCGCGATCAGGACGGACAGCGCGGACCCACGGACGGACGTGCGCTCGCCTATTCGATGCATTGTGTTCGCCCCGCCCCCTGACATCGATTCTCGAATGCGCATTTTGGATCCCCACTACATCCACTCGCGGCGCCGGCCGGAGGTCTGCCTGATACGCCACGGCGCCCTGGACCAGGGGCGATATGGAACAGATTCGCAGACCCTAATGTCTCGTCTCAGCGACCGGCGACTCCATCAACCAGCGGCTATATCGGCCAACGTACCGACGTGGCCTGCTTCACCTCTCGACGGGTCATCACGCAGACCTGACCCCGACGTGCGGGCCCTTCTGCGATCAGGATCGACAACATGGACTCATCTGCGCGTGCGGGCAGGGCACCGGCCTCCGGCGATATGCATTCGCTACTACAACCCTTCATCCCGCTGGCATCGACTCAACGTCGTGGTTGGATCTAGAGTCTACCTGTGCTGCTTGGAGCAATTTAGTCTGGCACAGAGTGCACTATACGGATGCTCGCCTATGCCAACTACGCCCCCCACCAAGCCGCCCCCATCATCCCCTCGCGGCGCGTCTGACCTCGCTTCTGCATTATCTCGCCTCCCAATGTTGACTCTGGATCTCACAGAGTAGTCGTTCTAGCCCTGCCGTTTGGATCAACGGTTCTTTGTGCTCGGTCTGCCTGGCTTGATCCGTGCGGACTGCGCTCCGCTGTCCTCCATGCCAAAGTGGCCGCGCCGCCCGTCTGAGCCCGCGTATGGCCGCATATCGCTTCAGCTGCTCAGTGCATCTAGCCGCGCTGCCGTCGCACATTTTCTCATCCACTGGCCGGACGATTGGTTGTACGCTTCTGCGACTCCTTGCGCTGGAAGCATTGTGACAGCGGCGACACGATTTTAGCATAAGACCATCGCAATAACACACCATGATAAGAGCGGGCTTCTTAGCGATACGTAGCCTCATGTACCCACACTGCCAATCACATACCATCATGCTGCCTTGCGCGAAGCGTGCTCTAGCCGCATGTACACGACCCGAGACACAGCACGCCGCACGCACAAGTTTTAAACCCATTAACGTCCGATGCCACTATTAACACAAAACGGAAGGCGAAACACGAATGGTTACAGGCGCGCAAATGCAACTTGAGAAAAAAAATGGAGATGGAAATGGAGATGGAGATTCGAACGTGAGTAGCGTTACAGTGTATTTAGCCGGTTCCGATGCGTCAAATCGTAAGTATAGATAGGAGAAAGCACAGGCAGGGGCAGCATTACGGGAGGGCAGTGTGGGCTGCGTTCAAGGGATGATGTCTTCGAGCTCGCCCTCGCGCACGCGGATCTCGACGACCTCGACCTCGTAGTCGTTGATGGAGGCGATGGTGTTCGTGGACGAGGCGGACGTGGAGATGTACCCGCCGGACGGGGGCGACGTCGACGCGACATCTGTATACGGATCAGCGGTGCACCGCGGCAGAATCAGAAGAGGCACGGACAGCGGTCCTTGATGTAAGGCGGGACGAAGAGGTCCTGTGCACAGTTCACAATCAGAATCAGAGGCAGAGCGGGCGCGGGCGAGCGACGGACCTGGTTCCACACGAAGCCCTGGCTGCGCTGGATGGTCAATATCGGGCGGAGCGTGACGACCGGCTGGCGGACATGCGCTCGCGCTCGCGGTGGCGGCCGATGCGCTGCTTCGCCGCGGCGGCGGGGTCCACGGCGCGCTGCTTGATGTTCGGGTCGCCCGCCTTGTAGAACGTCGTGTACTGCAGAAAAAAAAAGTCAGATGTGAAGACAACGAGGAGTAAAAATCTGCTCACCTTCGTCGCGAGGACGATCTGGTCGCGCACGCCGCGCAACTCGATCCATTCCCCGACGAACTGCTCGGACGTCTGGTCCTGGCTGAATACAGGACGCGCATTAGTCTATCCCGCTCTTCCTCCAAAGTCGAACCACATACTAGCTGTTCGCCGTGTCGATGAAGTTGCCGCCGGCCTCGAAATACGCGTCGAGGAGCGCGAAACTCTGTTGCTTGTTCATGAAGCCCATGAAGGTCCACTTGTCGCCGATGGACATGGCGCCGAGCTGGAGGGGCGATACGCGCACGCCGGCGCGCGACGAGAGCGGGCGGTGCACGCCCAGTGCCGTCGGGGGTTTGGGGGGTGCACTCATGAAAGACATTGCTTAAGATATCGATATGATGGTCGACTGCTGAAGTGAAGAAGGCGAGGAGAGGGAGGTGATGAATATGCATCTCAATTGCAGGGCATATTTATACGACTCACCTTCAGTCGAACTGCATTCCCGCCCCACACCAGACCCACCTCGTTCAAGAGCCCCTGTGTGGGGTCTTGGTATGAGACCACCAAGAAGCAGCGGGACTGACGAATCATGACGCGTAGTCGAGACGTAGTCTTAGTCTCCCAGAGGCAGAGTAGGCAGGACCCAAGAGTCAACGCTTCGTACCTCAGGATCGTCTGTCTGACCGTAGTCTACACTCTACGCATGAGAGGCTACAACCAAACACGGGCAAACACGGCGAAGATGCGGGAGAAGGATTAGAACCAAACGTACAATTGCTGCGCTGCTGTCTTGAGCGTTGGAATAAGTCACTGCTGTACTTATGTATTCGTGATAGATGGCCGAAGGTAAAATCCGAAGGTTCGAGAAATGGGAGACGCGCCCATCGTTTAGCAGCTACAGTAATTGATGAGCAACTTCACGACATTGATTGAACAAGGGCGGCTGAGTACACCGTACAACTAGCCCTATATCTGACTGACCGGTTCTCTTTCTAGCTCTTCTCCTGCCCGATGACGATGGTGACCCAGAATTCAGCATCGGCGCTCTTGCTTATACTAGCACTGAGGACATTGCCCTTCTTATCCTTCGTCTCTATTTTCTCCGTCTGGGCCTCGCGGTTCTTCCCCCTCTCACTCTCGTCCTTGTACCAATCAGAATGAACCGCGACCACGGTATCGTCGCTGGCAAGGTCGGGCGAGATGTCCAGCCATGGCTTGTAGTTGTGGATACCCAGCGCAACGATGAAGAAGATATCCGCGCCGTCAGAGAAGCGGAGCAGCCCGGACGTGCCGCTGCCACCCATCTTGAGGACGAGCTGTCCCTCGCACGCGGTCCAGGTTCCCCCGTTGGCGAAGTGCCAGACACCTTCTTCAACAAGCGCGAAGTAGCGCGATGTGCCCGTCTGGTGAATGCGGACGTTCATCGTGTACGGCGCTCTGTTGGAGGATGAGTGCGCTTGAATCTGGTCGAGTAAGCCCATGAGGTTGAGACTTACGTGGGCGGTGTGGTTGGGCTTGAGATGGGGGGCACGTCCGTGTCCGAAGGCGGGGCGGGGTTTGCATCGGAAGGAGGAACGGGGTGCTGACTAACGGGAGGAGTGGGGTTATTATCGGAGGGAGGGAGGGGGGTTGGATCCAAAGGAGGTGCGGGGTCTGGATTCAAAGGCGGAGTTGGGTCTGCATCGGACGGAGGTGTAGGGTATGGATCCGAGGGAATTGTGGTTGGATTGGAGGCGGGAGTGGTGGGTCTAGTTGATGTAGGCAATTTATCTGGGTCTGAGAAAATGGAGTGCGAGGTTACGCTTGACACAAAAACGGAAGAAAAATTAAACTGGGCGTCGAGAAACCAACGAAGGAATATCGAAACCTACCTTGGCCAAATGAATCTGGCCAAAATGAAGGCCGTGAGGGAAATGAACTTGAAGAGGACGTGGAAAAGAAAGATGAAGGCGACGTAAAATGGTAAATTGAAGAAGATCTTGGAAGGTAACTTGAAGAAGACGAAAAAAAAAGCAGCTTTAAAGCGAGCTTGACGGGCTTCAACGCCAACTTTAAAAGGATCATCTTCGAGACCTTGAATCTCGCCCAGTCAATAGGACGGAAATAACACTCTAAAGAGAGACGTAGAGTTTGACGGCTTGAGTCGATGAAATGTCCTTGTTTTTATACCCAGCAGATGAAAACAATCCATAGATGATGTGCAAGGTATGTCAGATTATTCCTGAAAGATTATACGATGCGACGTGAGGCATGAGCAATGGAGACAGCATCGTATGATATCGGTAACACACCGTCAATGCATGAGCTTGACACGTCTTTGAATTTGGTTGTAATGAGACCTGTTAAACATGACTTTTTTTGCATGCATCTTATACATGAGCTTAAGGTCCAACAGATATTTGCATGCCGTTCGACGTGTCTCGATAAGCAGAAATGACAAGGAAAAGTTCGTGACATTTCTGAATGCATAGAATTATGAAGGGGCTTCAGAGCACGCTCTTGACGCGTGCATTGACCATACGATCTGATGATTCTCGGCTCCACGAAATTAAACTTGGCCCAGAAGTCGCAGCAAGCCGGTGAGGTAGGACTGAAGCGTCGGCTGGGACCTTTCAACGATGTGTCACCCGCGGGTTACGTTGCTGGGTCATGGCGAAGAACCGGGACGATGCATAAGGTAGGGTTGTCCCAGCGCCTTACGATTACTTGATATACTGACCGACAGTCGTCTTTCCGCACTGTCCCTTGTGATGGACCACGTTTGGTATCCTTTTGTTGACAATTGAACATTGAACGTTGAACAGTTGGAATGGATGCTGGCACCGGAGACGCCTTGGCACGGAAAGGAATCAAACCTGCGTTAAAGACCTGCGATGACAGCGAGTTTGTATGTACAATCCAGGCAGTGCGATCATATGGTTCTAGGAAACAGCGCAAGATCATTGACGCTGGTATATCCACGAAGGTCGAATAACGGACCTTGTCTCCCAGTCCTCGGTTCCTACACCGCCGATAATGTACCATATCTTCCCTACAGGGACTTCTCCAAGTCAATGAGCTCCTTGATGAGCTCGGCATCGCGTCCCGACAATTTATCGAGAGAAGCAGGGGCCAGCGGCGCTCTCACCGTGGGGCCTCCATACCCGAACTCCTTCGAAACAAGCGCCTTCAAAAACCCGATCCCACCCAACTTACTAGAGATCGCGTCACCGTGGCTTAACAGCCGCTGCACATCGCGCGCCCCATCGATGTCACCTTTGTTCCATAGGTCCCACAGATGGCGATGGGCCTTAGGCGCGATGTTGACGAGTGCCATGATGCCGCCTCCGCCGTTCATGACGAGCGCCGGGAGGAACGTGTCGGACCGGCCGATGAAGGTGATGAATTCTTGCGCGGGGTGCGTTGTGACGAGCCGTGTCAGCTTACCGAGCTGTCCACAGGACAGCTTGGTGCCGACGATGTTGGGGTGTTCGCCGAGCGTGGCGATAGTGTCGGCGTCAAGGTCGAGGCCTGCGGTGACGGTGGCGAAGTTGTAGACCAAAGTGGGGATCGGGGATGCATCGGCGACCTGTATGATTCTAGATGATGCAAAGGACTTCGCAGCATACGGTGAGAGCTTACCTCACGGTGGAAGCGCAAGATCAGATCCTTGTTCATGATGGGTTTCCAAGTAGAGGGAGTCAACACAAGGGCATGGCTTGCGCCCGCCTCCTTGGCGTCTTCGTTCAGCTGCTTCGTCTCCCGAGTTGACTGGGCGCCCGTGCCCGCGATGATCACGACGTCCTTGAAACCGTTCTCGTCCAATGTCTGGCGGGTGATGCGGAGAGCTTCCTTTCGTTCTTCACGCGATAGGTGCTGGGCTTCGCCATTGGACCCTTGGACGAGGATGCCGGTTACACCTCCCTGATGATCGACTATGATTAAAAACCCCACACAAGATCGAAAATATTATCGTACCTGCGCCAACCGGAGTACATGGGCCTTGATAGCTGGAACCTCGAAGTCCTCGTTCTCTTTGAAGAATAGGATAGCAGGGACGTAGATGCCGGGCGGCGGAGGAGCTGACTTGACCATGGTTCAAGGAAGCGATGCGATAGCGTACTTCCACTTATCGGTCCTGGTCCAGGCTATATACGTTGTCAAGAAGATAGAACTCACAATCATTGCATCAAGTGGACAGGGCGGCCATCGCAGAAAATGTTCACGCAGTCCAAATCAGATAGAGCAGGAGCTCCGAGCCCGCGAGTACGTCGTGACTCGTGGGGTCTCAGAGAACCGACACCAAGGGTGCGGAGAACATCCACACATTCCGTTCTGGTATATTTCTCCCTCGTATGATAGAGAAATATTGGGTATGGTTCATGGGAATCGAGGTGAGGGTGAGTCGTGTAACGGTAAACAAAGAAAAGGCAGCGGGCGGGCGCTTATATTGGGTCAAACCGAACCACAGAAC
This sequence comes from Hericium alpestre, assembly GCA_004681135.1. NCBI lineage: Eukaryota > Fungi > Basidiomycota > Agaricomycetes > Russulales > Hericiaceae > Hericium > Hericium alpestre. Next base: position 15,919 of record SFCI01000162.1, on the reverse strand, counting down.
TGGCGGTCTGCTCGCTTGTCGACGAACCGACTATGGCGTCAGCCGGAGCTCTCTGCTGCAACAGCTTGGACTCTCCTCGCTGAGCAGGGCTCACACAAACCATTGCATATTCTCCGAGAGACAAGTAGGCCATCATGGGCTTGTTATTCTCCTTGCCATTGGTGGGCGTATTTGGCACTGTAGCCTCATCATGTCTGGCTGGACTGGCATTCTGCTTTACTTCGACTGCCGGTGAGTAGTCTAGCGTACAGTCTTCGTCTTCACCAGTCTCATGTCTTTGCATCGCCAGCGTCCATGTTTTGCAAGTCATGTAACTGCAATTCGTCTATTGCGACCCGTGTGGGGTTTGCGGTATGTGTTCACCGGCTTGTAGTCTTATTTTGGCCTTATACTCCACAATCCAGATGATATTCCTTCTCAATTCCATGTTAGCATGGCTCATGAAGACACCATTTATGATACACCAAATTGAGAAGTGGAGTTATGACTATATCAAGATGGACTGTGAGGGCGACAAGTGTTACGGTGTACTGGCGGTGCGTATTCTGTCTCCATATTGCGAAACTCCTGGCCTTATGTACTTTCTTCAAGGTTCACCGTATCTGCTTTGCTCTTTCTCTCTTCCATGCGCTATTGAGTCTTGCTTTAATTGGTGTTAAGGATACCAAGGACAAGCGAGCGGCGATTCAGAATGGGTAAGCAGCTTCTCATTGTTCATTCGCAAATCCTCACATTCGTGCAGCTTTTGGGGTCCCAAGGTGCTCCTCTGGATAATTCTTGTCGGCGTCACGTTCTTCATTCCAAACGGCTTCTTCATGGTTTGGGGAAACTACATCTCAATGATTGGCGCCACTCTCTTCATCCTCCTCGGCCTTGTTCTCCTCGTCGACTTCGCGCACTCATGGTCCGAGATGTGTCTCGAGAACTGGGAGAATTCGCCCAACTCGAATCTATGGCAATGGGTTCTTATCGGGTCCACAGCCGGCATGTACTTCGCCACGATTGCCCTCACCGGCGTGCTCTATGGGTTCTTCGCCGGCTCGGGCTGCACACTCAACCGCTTCTTCATTTCGTTCAACCTCGCGCTGTGCATCCTCATCACCGTCATGTGTATCCACCCGGTCGTCCAAGAGCATAACCCCCGCTCCGGACTCGCGCAGAGCGGCATGGTCGCTGCATACTGCACGTACCTAGTTATGTCCGCCGTCGGCAACCACAGCCACCAGACGTGCAATCCGCTGCGCTCCGGTACGGCTTCTGGCACGCGCACGACGACCGTCGTTCTCGGTGCTGCCTTTACGTTCCTCGCGATTGCGTACTCGACGACGCGTGCTGCGACACAGAGCCGCGCGCTTGTGGGCAAGAGGAAGAACGGACCTGTAAGCCTTCCCATTGATCCAGAGGAGGGACATGAGGTCAGCTATGTGAACATACAACCTGGGAGGACGGAGACGCCCAGGTACCAGGCCTTGAAGGCGGCTGTGGAGGCTGGGTAAGCATGTTAAGCCTCAGCTGAAATTGCGTCTTACGTCTTTTGCACAGCGCCATTCCTGCCTCTGCGTTGGATGAAGAGGAAGATGAGGAAGATGAGGACCTCGTCGTTGAAGGCGAGGCGCGTGACGATGAACGCACAGGAACACGCTATAACGTATGTTCTCCGCGATCTGGCGGGGACGTACAACTCACTTTTTTCTCAGTATACGTGGTTCCACATCATCTTCGTCATGGCCGCGATGTATGTTGCCATGCTTCTGACAGACTGGTACGTCTCCCCAACTCTGCTTCGAGCGGCGCACTGACATCTTCCTCAGGAACGTGGTCAAGATGACCGGTGCGCCCCGCGACGACGGCGAAGACGTCTACATCGGCCGGTCCGAGATAGCGATGTGGATGCGCATCGTCAGCTCGTGGGTCTGCATGCTATTGTATACGTGGAGTCTGCTTGCTCCTGTGATTATGCCTGATCGGTGCGTCTGCTTCCTGTTCACTGCGTTATGGGAGACTGATTGTAGGGTGTAGGTTTTCGGACTTGTAATGTAGCGGATCTATGAGTTTTTTACCGTAAATATCTACTATAGTATCTGGATCATATTTGTTTTGTCTTGCAACCGACGAGAGTTATGTCTTCGCCAACACACCGCAGGCGCTTGCGCGGAGCTTGCGGCCCGAAAACGCCATGGTAGGCCGGATATGATCGATACGTGCCTGTCCAGGACCCTTGACCAGTGTCCACAACGTCGATTTTTAACGGCCGAGATAGCCCGGTCAGCTGTACAAGCATATATGCGCTCATGGGTCGCCTCAGATTGTAGGATGTCTCTGACTAGACAGAGATAAACCTTCAAGAAGGCCGGAGGGAAGCATGTGAGCTGCGTCCCATCTCGCCACTTGGAGCATATTGCAGATCTCACAGACAACTTCTCATCATGGTAGAATTGACTGAAGCTCTTAAGCGGGAGATTGGACAGGTAAGCACCCAACCTATCAGCTAGCTGCTCACTGAGTCTGACTGGGTTTCTTCGGGTATCAGCATTTCGTGTTTGGCTTCCACGGCCATGAAGTAACCTCAGACATCGAGACGCTTATCGAGGACTATCACCTCGGGTTTGTCTTTCGATATCATCAGAATTGATCCTCCCTGAATGCGAGCGCAAACAGCCATGTCATCCTCATGCGGCGGAATGTGCAGAGTGCGTACCTCACGATCTCTGAGAGCAATCGCGTCCTGATGGGCCGATGCGAGTTTAGCTGCGGAGCAGACTCACGGCCTGATGCAGAAGCTGCAGCAGATAGCAAAGTATGCTGGGCACAAGCAGCCACTCATGGTCGGTATAGACCAAGAAAACGGTGCGTAGTTTCTCGCCTTCCTAAAATGTTTTCAAAACTGCGTGAATGAACCGAAAATACAGGCCTTGTTTCGGCCTTCAGCCATCCTACGACCACGCTCGGGGCAGCCGGGACGCAGTTGTAAACTCGTCTCGCTATTATACTCGATGCTGCCGCTGATCAGCGTTATCGAACAGTCCTGGCGCGATGGCCATCGCTGCAACAGGCTCGACGGAGCTCACGGAGCGCGTTTCCGCGGCGACTGGACGCGAGCTCAAGCTTGCCGGTATCAACTGGTCATACAGCCCTGACGCGGACGTGAATAGCGATCCGCGCAATCCCGTCATAGGTGTCAGATCATTTGGAGACGGTGCGCATCCACGCTCGCAGCCATCGACACACACTTACACCAACCGCACACAGACCCGCACCAAGTCGGCGAATACGTCGCGGCTGTCTCCCGCGGCCTCACATCGGCAGGCGTCGCGCCGTCCGCAAAGCACTTCCCCGGGCATGGCGACACGCACGTTGACTCGCACTTAGCGCTGCCCGTGATCCAGAAGACGAAAGCCGAGCTCGACGCGACAGAGCTCGTGCCCTTCCGCGCCGTCGCGGAGCAGGATCGAGCCCGTGTACCCCTTCGATGCGAGCGTGTGCACGGGCAGCGCNGCGGGCTTTGGGCCGTTGGACCACTGGTACGACTTGATCCTGTCGTTGTCGCCCACGAACGCGAGTTTCCGGCTTTCGTTGAGGGCCAGGGACGTCCCGACGGAGCACAGCCCGACGTCCACGTCCGTGCCGTAGTCGAAATAGTCGTCTAGCTGGTGGTCGCCGCCGAGGGGGAAGAGCTGGAGCGCGGGATCGCGCTGTTTGTGGCCACAGGGTCCAATTATCGCGAGCATGGAGTCGCACGAGGCCAAGCTAAACGGGACGACCGTGCTTGTGCCTCTGGCGGTGATCTCGCAGCGCGCTTGCGTGAATGCGATGAGAGGAGGGGATGCGTTCGGGGCGAGCGGCGCACGCCTGAGCCTGTGTCGCTCGTCCATGGAGAAACGGGCCAGGGGTGACGAGCGGGGACCTGGTGTCGGTACATCCTTGTAGGATGTCAGCCGGCTGCCAATCATGCCGCGCGTGACTTCTGTAGAACGGGTCTTGTTAAAATCATGATAGAAAGGTATGTCGGCCTACCTTTCCTATCGCCTCCCAAACCCATCCCTGAGAGGAACCCGGCCAGCATGTCTAGAGACCGCCGTCAGCGCCAGACACTCGGCAGGTGCCAAAAAGAACGACGCACCCATAACAGGACCCCCGCTCGCCGAGTCCGAGTAGTCATTTCCACAGAACACGGGTATAAAGGAGTTCAACAAATCCTGGCTGAAGGTCCAGTGGATAATCGTGTTCTCGAGATCGCTCGCCTTCGTGACCAGCGACTTCAACGCCTCCGGCTCAAGACCCCGATCCTCCTCCGCATCGCGCACCAGCGACGAGATGCATTCGAGCGTCAGCCTGACGGCCTCATTCATGCCCTCGACGGCCCTCTCGACCTTTTCCTCCCTCCGGCTATTTTTATCCTTCTCGAAGAGCGCACGGTAGTCATTGAAGAACTTCTCGACGCCCGGAATGTCCGGCGTGAGCGATTCGAAGGTCGGCATCGTCTCAGTGCAGCGGCGAGCGAGCTGGCAGGAAAACAAAAATTGCTGCTCCACTCCACTCGCGCGGCGGCGACGGTCACGCCAATATCAAACGCGTGTCGTCACGGGTGACGATACGCGTTTCGTGACCCACGCATGCAGGCGCGCGTCGCTATTCCGTCGTCGTCCCGAACGACTTCGAAAACTGGGATAGGGTCGGCCCAGGAGCGCGCTGAAGTCGGTATAGCCTTCCGAGCCAGTCTGGTCGGGAAGTGAGGCGATACGGCAAGACCTCAGGCCCTGAGCTCGCGCGCGTACTTACTTTCGCCACACGACATCCAATCCGAAGACGAGGTCCCTTGGATGTACAAGCGTCGTCGAAGATGGATGTATCCCTACGGTAGGCGACGGCTGTGTTCCATAGCAGAACGATGTGTCCACGATCGCATGCGTACGGCACACCTTGGTGCCCTCTTTTCGTTATCCACTCGCATGCGGGATCCAGGGATAACGGCGGTTCTGTGCCTTCATCCTGTCGAGGACGACGTGATACGGAAGGTAGGTGTACTTCCAGGGGCACCTGCATCGCGGAAAAACGTTAGTGACTTCGTTAACACAGCTTTCCGAGCAAACATCTAAGACCCCGGGCCTTGCGAACCAAAAGGACAAAATAGGGTAGCGAAATATGTGATGGTATTACCGTCCTGCAGCTAGTAGTCTTATGGTATAAGGTAAGTAAGGGTAACATGTAATAGCAAGAGCATATATAGTGCAACGAATGCCGGGGAATTGGAACAGGGAACGGGAAAGAAGGGAAACGAGGCGTTCAAATCTACCAGTCTAACTCGGGCGGGAAGAACTTGGCAATGAGGCCTTCATAATACGGGCGCAGCGCCGCGGGGTCAACGCGCTCATCGCTCTTGCTGTAGAGGTCGTACGGGTTGAAGACGCGCACGGCCTCGAGGTATTTTTGGTCCTTCTCGTTCGTGAGGTACGCGTAGGCGCCCTCGCGGTGCCATCTGCCAGGGCAGGAGAAGTGAGCACAGCGGGGCGCGCGAGAGCAAGGCACTCACGGGTAGAAGCTGTGGTACCGGATCATGGCAAGAGCCTCCTCGGGGAGGGAGCTCTGGTCCTTCAGGACGTGGTACAGGTACTGCGATAGGACAAGCCATCAGCGCCCGCTCGCACGGAAACATCACGGATCTCTCGCGCACCTCGTCGTGGCCCCAGGACAGCATGACGTTGTCGAGGCCGCAGTGCGGCTGGTAGATGCCGTATTCCGATGCATACACGCTGTCGCGGAAGTCAGGGTTGCCCGCGAACGTCTCAGGCAGCACGATCTTGTCGGAGAAGCGGCAGCCCACGACGAACGTGTCCTGCAGCAGGTCAGCGAGGACGGCGCGGACGGGCGGGGGCACGTACGCCGACGACGTCCCACTGGCCCTCGGAGCCGAACATGAAGAGCAGCTTGCCGAGGTCGTGCACGAGCCCGGTGACCTGCATCCAGTCGGGCTTGCCGTCGCGGCGCATGGCCTCGGCGGTCTGCAGCAGGTGGTCGATCTGGGAGAGCTCGGTCTGCGGCAGAGAGCGGGGGTAAGCAGGGGCTGACATCACGGCAGATAAGAGGTATACGTCGGGGTCCGACTCGTCGACGAGGGTGTTGAGCATCTCCATCGCCTCCCAGATGCCCATGCGCGCGCGCTTCTTGCTCTTGAAGTCCACGCGCGCCTTGATGTTGAACTTGACGGTCTGCTTCTCTGCGACGCAATCAGCCCGCGCCTAGCATAGCGCTGAGCAGAGGACGCACCATGCTGCTCCCTGTAGAAATTCTTGACGCGCTCACAGGCGTCCTCGTACTGCCGGAACTGCGTCTTGTCCTTCTCCGCGTCAAACTTGGACGTCTCGTCCCAGCTGTCACTGAGCCGCAGCTTGAGCACGTTCACTGCCGGGGCGTCAGAATCGGGTTGCCATATGCAGCGCGAAGGGAAGCGCACCGTCGTCCACCGCATCGGAAACCTGGTCGAACTCGCGCCCGTCACGCCGTACGAGGTTCGCCACGAGATAGCCCATGTTCGTCTGTTCGTCTGATGGCAGAGCGGAGAGGCGCAGATGGGACTCGAAGAGAAAGGAAAGCCGCCCTGGTCTTATACAGTAGTGGAGACTGCTACCGCCGGCGACGTGTTACGCGTTTCAGGAGGCTGTAGCGGGTGCACTGCTCCTCCGTCCGCGGAGTCGCCTTTATACCCGTTGCTCCAGGGGCCAGGCAGCTCCCCACCCATCGCGGTCGCCGCCCAATGGAGCCACTCGCCTGCTAGCCTTGCCTTGGACCGCATGGCAGACTTTGATGTGCGGCGCAAGTCTAGTAAGCGCTGCCACAGGTGGCACGCGCTGTCTCCTGGACCTCGGCAGCTGATGCCCGGAACTGCTGGGCCGCCGTTCGGTCCGGCCTGGTCCGCGCGCGCACACCAACATGATCTCCTCGTTCACTTTTACCAGGTGCTTTAGACTTGCGACACCACCTGGATGTATGAACACCGAGCCTCCAGACGCCGCGGGGTGGTGCGGTGTCCACAGGGACGTCAGAAGACTAACTAATTACAGTCGCGGCGTCCACTAGCACCCACAACCTCGAGCAACGTCATGCTAAGCCCAGCTGAGCCCTAGCAGCCTCCCGATTCGCAGCCGCGGCAGGTGCAGAATGCCAGCATGCCCGCCAAGGCCGCCCTTACTCAGACGCCGATCACGAGCCCATCAGTGAAATGCTACGCTTTCAAAGCCAGCGTAGCCCAACCATCGTCAACCGCACGCCGTACAGAGAACGAAGAACCAGCGGACCGCCCCTGACGGTCATGGGGCGTGACACGCTCCATAGCCGAAACGTCCAACTGACGTCGAGCGAGGCAAGCTTGATCCAGAGCCCAAGCAGCTGACGGGTCAAGTGGCCCGCGGACGCTCTGGACTTGCCTCCCGGTCACTTTACACTCCTCAACGGTGTACACCGGCGAGCGAATCAAGGGATGCGCACAGAGCACGCCTAACTACGCCTAATCGGGTGTCTTCGACTCGGGCCCGGTCCGCCCGCGACGGAGGTGCGTTAATTGCCTCGAGCCGTTTACAAAACGATATAGGCCGCTTTCGTCCGTCGGACGTTCAATAGTATAGGTTGAGCTTGATTCTAGCTCACACCCGGTGGCAACGGCAGCACGGCAGCACGGCAGCATGGCATGGGGTCTGGCGCGGTCAAGGTGTGGTGCCACACAGTCGCAAGCGNTTTCCGACCTTCGCCGACTCAAAACCGATGTTTACATCATTTTTCTCGGGACGGCCTATCATTTTGTAAATGGCTGGAATCATTTAATCTGCTGTCAGCATGGCATGAACCATCCGATCAGGGCCCGCATAAAGTTACTGGGTTGATGCAGGGGCTTGGCAGCTACTGGTGAAACAGTGAATGCAGAACACTGCAGCTGTCAGTGCCCTACCAACGGGTGTGTCATGTCCATGGAAGAATGCAGCGGCACAAGCCNTGCAATGACGAAACACATTGCTTTACCGTGCACGTANATGTACAGGTGGATCGAGGCAGAAGGCTTGTCCCGCACGGGTGATGCAGACAGGCATCATGATCTCGCCTGGCATCACATGTATCCATGCTCTAATAATATGATCTCACAGACAGGTCACTGCAGNGGTGCCATCTTACGTGCCATGCACCTCCGATTTATGCCCAGACTCNTCGGAGCTTTTCTTGTCGTCCGAGGATGCCATCCCCTAGAGCCAACTGAGGGGACCTATGCCGTGAGATCTCGGTACCGTTCAAATCTGACCCCATCTTTATATTGAGCCTTGCACCAGTCACTCGCACGATGTCCTTCTCATTTTTCCTCATCCTCCTTTCGCCCCCCAAGTTATTGCTGNNTCTTCTCGAACAGTAGTGCTTCAAGAATGTGACCCCATCTCATGCCATAGCCTCGCCTGATCGTTCACATGGTGTCAGTGCCAGCAATACGAAAGTGAGNTAAAGTGGACGTGCTTTCATCCTCCCAANGCTCACAATAATTCTNGCNTGTTCTGACGGTTGTGCTGTACCGACGTCCTAGATGCTCTCTGCCATGCTTATTGAAGCCGCTTGGGCGGAGCTCTTATCCCGCACTGTTTATCTTCAACACCGCATATGTCGAGCGCAGNCCGATGTACGCCTTTGCGACAGGCAGGTGGCATGACCTGACCTTGATACATCTTTTATATCTCAGTAAGTCTCCTCGTACCGTACTGAGTCCCAATATGTTAGTGCTCACCCGTACTTGCAGAACATCGTGTGTGGATCACCGAAATTCTTGAATTCCGAGCTTCCCGCCCATCAAGAGAGACCTTCCTGATCGCCGCTTGTGGACATCGTGTACGTTCTCAGGCTCCNTCTCTCCCCAACCCTATCCTGCCAATCCTCAACAGCCCCGACCGTGCATGCCATCTTGCCAAGCAGGCATTCGACGATGTGATCACAGAGCTCAGCACTCTCAGAAGAGAGAGCTACAAGGACTCGACGCTTCCATCGATGGAATGTGGATGCNGACATCACGCGGGAGCTGGGTTGGACCCTGCTTGTCTTTTCTGTCGCCGTCGGCGGCGGCGGCCGACGTATCAGTCTCTTNAGGTAGCCTGCGGTGGCAGCGCGGTATCTTGTCCTGACTTCTTTCTTGTACGTGTCCGGTTCCCGTTTCATTGTGTCTTGCAAATCCGAAAACATGCTGATCTCGCCCGCATTCAGCATACGCGGTGTCTGCGCAGACGGTGCATCACGAGATCATGGTATTTCTGAGACGTGCGGAGGGCGGTTTCGTGAGTGCTTTGCAGCGTAATGACCTGAGCCCGACACACACTNACCAGACCATCAGAAAAGTCNGTCTTCGTCGCCGTTTTCTGAAGTCCGGAGCCCCGCGGCGAGCGGCAAATTCAAGTCTTCAGAGTCGGCATCAACGAACTGTCGATGCTGACATCNTTCGCGCGGAGCTGAGCGCCGCCGTTTCCACATCACGCTGGGGGACTCGAGACGTTCGGAGGTAGTCTCGAATGTCTGCAGCAACTTCACGAGCGCCGGTGCGGCCCAGACGCGTTNATCGGTGATGAGACAATGCCAGATTAGTGTCGTCTCGAGACTGACGTCAGGGTGCAGCGTTCTCATGGCCTGCCGTCGGTCCGACATCGTTCGCGCGACGCTGGCATTGGCACGGGCAAACGGGCCGCAGAAGTCGATGCGCCGCAGAGAGGTCTTTACGTGTATATCCTGCTTGTGTAGTTCGTAGAGGGCGGCGGTGTGGTGGGGCGAGCGCGCGCATCGCATTAGAGGCGATACGGCAGCGTTCTGCAGAAGCGACGCCGAGCGCGGATGCGGGGTCCGCATTTGACGGGGGTTTTGTTCCTGAGAGCATGGCGGAGGCGAGATGCGAAGAAGCCGGAGGGGCGCGCCATCGGCGGCGCGTTGGTCGCTCGCAGGGGCACTGAATGAGGGGTGCGGGGGAACGATCCGGGGGACATGCGAGTGAAAAGGGAGCACTCTGAGAGCGGTGCGTCGGTCGGAGGGGCACTGACCGACGGCCTTTGGGAAAATGCTCGCTATCGCTAGGAAGTTGGGAGGGGCCGGTGAACGCGCCGCATGTGCGAAAACGTCTTACGGCGGTGTCGGCGTTACAAGCACTTTGTGCCGGGTAGCGACATCGATGCAGACACGGTGACAAGCGGAGTCTCCATGCCGTGTTTGTCCCTCCCCCCCGACAAGACCGCGAACGATGGCGTCAACCGTCAACTTCACAGAAGGATGATCGCCGCCGAGCCTGCGCCGCGCTGGAGGCTGCTCATGGCGATACGCGCCCTTGGGGAAAAGTCTGCAAAGGCTACCTCGACGGTGCACGTCCGTTGATACGACGTCCAGAGTGCAGCCATGCACCGATTCTACATAAGCTGGTGAGTGCCCTTGTAGTGAACTTCCCGAGTTGAACTTGCACTCACCGGAGTCCCGCAGGTCGGCTGATACGAGCGCCGGCGCAATCCAGCACGTGTCCGTCAATGACGACGACGACAGATTGGTGCGCTTCATCCTCCGTCGTTGTTTCGTTGCTGACATGCGTCGGGCAGCAAGGCGCGACAGGCCAGGCGTCGTGTCGCGCTAAGAGTACCATACGCGGCTTGCCGTGGTTCTGAGACCATTCACACGACGGCTCTGAAAGCGCGGCGAGCGAGCTGGGAGATTTCGGTGGTTTGCAGATGGCGATATGGATATGGGGCGGGCGATGCGCGACAGAGAGGTTTTTACATGTATGTATGTAATGCTCGGTAGTTTAGAGGGAGGTGAGCGCGGCGGAGACGCGTGGATCGCATAGGAGGCGACACGGCGGCAGCGGCGGCGATCTGCATGGATGCTGCCGACGGGTGTTGCGGGGACCGCATGCGAGGGCGGAAGACTGGCGAAAAGCTGGTCCGGCGGCGGTGGGCGAGATGGGACGGGGAGGAGGCGGCCCGTCGATCGCAGGGGAGTCGTATGCCGTCGCGAGCGCGTTGCGGCTGCTAGAGGCGGGATGGCGGGACACGGGGCACGACATGCGCATCGAGATAAAGCCCGCCAGAGCGTTATGGCGATGCCTTCCCGAGTATAGCCCCTTTTGCCTTCAGCCGGGGCAGGAGACGGACCGTCACGCCATTGAAAGCTCGGGTCTATGGCGAGTAGCTTGCCCACGACGTGGTCTTCTCGCGCGTTGAGGGAGCGTGGGGAGAGTTACGCGGAGCCGTGAGCGCGCGCTGCGGCTGCGAGAGACGATACGGCAGAGTGCGAGGCGCGCGACATGGACGTAAAGATGGAGCCTGCCAGAGGGCTACGGCGATGCCTCGAGCATGGCCTCTTTTGCCTTCAGCCGGGAGCGGGGCGGGGTGTCACAGACCGGCGTGCCATCTAAGCTCGGGTCTGCAGCGACGAGATCGCCCGTGACGTTGTCGTCCCGCGCGTCGAGCGGGTCCGGGCCTCGTGTGAACGGCACCAGCGCTGCTACTCGTTAGAATTCCGCAACAAGGAAATGAAAGCCGAGTGTCGGCGATACGTGCGCTCGGCGTGGTGCGGCGACGTTGGGATCGTGCTCTCGTGACGAGCGGGGCGTTGCCTGCTGTGTTCCCCTCGAGAACGTCGCGGTGGCGGTCATGGCCATCGCAAGGCGGTCGCCGCGGAACTGAGTGCGTAGCGTCTGCGAGAAGTAGCAGACGCCGAGATGAAGCCCGTCAGAGGGCTACAGCGATGCCTCGAGCATGGTCTCCTTTGCCTTCAACCGGGAGCGGGACGCGGCGCCACAGACCGTCGCGCCGTCCAAGCTTGGATCTGCGGCGATGCCGTCTTCCCGCGCGTCATGACGCGTACCCAGGCCATCGCGACCGGCGCGAACACGGCTGCCTGAACGCCGCACCGGGGAGGTCGATGCCGAGTGTTAGCGTTGCGACGTCGGGACCGCACTGTCGTGACGGGCGGGCTCCTTATCCCCCTTGAGAACGTCGCGGTCGCATCAGGGTCGTCGCCGCAGAGCGGGAAAAATGGCGCCGCCGTCGCCGTGACTGTATCGGGACACGATAATTGCAGCAGGCGCAACGCCGCTTGAGATCGTGTGAAGGGGGCCTTTCCCGTGCTGCGGCACGGCGTCGCGCGGGGGTCACGGGCTCGTCGTTAGGAACAAGGTCGATGCCGTGTGAGGCCGCGGCGTCGAGGATGGTGGTGCCAGTAGGGCGGAGGTCGATGTGAGTGCATGGAGGTTGAGTGCCCGGCCCAGTGACTGCGGGGTGGCGTATTTAGGCTCAGCGAGATGAACACGGGTCATCTCACGCACCAGAGACAATAGCGTCGGGGCGTGGTTTCGACTCGTGTGGCATGCCGAGGCGGGGGGCAGCTGCGGACAGTCGCAGCATCGGGGTGGCGGCTCCGGGCGCTGTGCATTCTGAATGTTCGCATACCAGCCGGGGCACCACAAGAAGAACGACTGTGCAGATCGTTACCTTGCCGAGTCGTTGAGGGCGTGCGCCGTGCCCGGTGACATTCAAAGTGGCCGTTGGGCCAATTGAGAGCGGCGTTGAGGACCTGCGGCAACGGCGGATCGTCGAGGCCCATACCGCCTGTCTGTAACGCGGAGCCTGAGTGTCAGCGAAAACGTTGCGAGAATGTGCATCGGGCGTACCATGTATGGGCGCCGGGTGCCGCACTCAAAAGTCGAAGTCGGATGTCTTTTTCCGCCAACGCCATCCTTGGATTGCAGAAGCGTCTATCGCGATCTCGCGAGTGCATCTGCACTGGATTCATATAAGGTAGGACGACTCACGCAAGTTATTCGTGTTGCGTGCAGGATGCGGATGGGCATTGGCGGTCAAGGTCGCGTTCAAGTCGCGGCGACTTGGATTCACTTCAACAAGCTCGGCGGCGCATCCCGTCTTGGCGCTTCGACATCGATGGCTTCAGCGAAATGGCTTCGGCAGGCTTGCATGTAAGCATACAACTACATATATTTGTTTCAAGTCTACTATATAGGACTTATGTACTCTGGACTATCGACCATAACGGGCGTCGTCGGGCTCGGAGTCGGGGCGGGTGCCCGCCGCAGCTTGGGGCTGNGGTGGAACGGCGCGAGCGCGAGCGCGAGATTGGGGAACTGTCTCGTGTACGATGCGCGCCGACGCGTCTAACGTTCGTCATTGCCGGCCACTCCACATCCTTCCGATTCAGACAGCCTCGTTTGCGCCGCGCGCCCGCCCTCAGTGCCGTTGAAAGGCATTTCGCCGTCGGCGGGCATGCGGCCCTCAGGTTATCCGTGGTAGTCGTGGAACGGGTGCAGGGAGTGGACGGTGCGACGGAGGGCTGGAAGCGGGTGATACCGCATGCATGCGGGTTGACGGCGTGCGTTTGCGCGGGGTGGAGCTGTCGTGCACACACCATCAGCTGGACAGAGCAGAAGACAACGCACAGGCGACGAAGGCGTGCTCCCAGTCGGCGATGAAGGCGTTGATCGCGGGCGGAGTGCTGTTGACGACAACGGAGCCACGCTGCAGCGACGCGGGAGGGATCAAGCCCTGCATACACGTACTGCGCGTGCGTGAGCGATGGGCGACGGAATCACCGGTGGTGCGTGGGGAGAGGAGAAGAAGCCGAGAGGAGGCGAAGAGGGAGAAAGAGGGAAGGCGCGAAATGAGGCGCGGCCGTCTTTGCGCAGGAGCGCAGGACGCAGATGAAGGGATGAGGGAGGTGCTCAAGGACGAAGTGATGTCCGTGTAAGTATGGAACACAACGAGCGCGGCATGCCCGCCGCGTGGGCGCCGGGTCCAGGTACCACACGGTCCAGGCACGAGGCGGGTCCAAGGGTCAGTCCGGGGACATGCCGGTGTTGTCATTGGCTGCTGCAAAGTTGTTGCTTAACGGCGAGTGCAGTCTCGCACACATGCCCTCCCCTCTTGCCGTCGTTACCGTCGACCACGTCTCCGGTGATACCCTCTATACCCCCCAAGTCGCCATGAAGGCCTTTTTGCGCCGCAAAACATCAGAAGCGCAGCATACCTCGCCGTCGCCGTCTACGCCAAACTCACCCCGACCCGCGGAATCCACCGAGNCACCCCTCCATTCGCGTTTTGCATCGNCAACAACGACCCCGGCGAGACCAGTCGTATCGGGGCCGATGGCGCTTGTACCGCGTCCGAGGGCAGACACGAGCAAACCGGACACGAGCAGGCCGCGACCGCGCACGGCAAGCACTTCCGAGTCCACGCAGGATCAGCCTGCACCTGCTCGAATTCCGCGCAAGGGCTCGCCGATTAAGGCGCTCTCACCTGCCAGTGCGCGACATGCGCTATTGGCACGAGAGCAGGACCCGTTCGCCAAGATGCCTATAGCTATAATGACGGAGAAGCCGGAAGAGAGAAGCTCCGGGCCTTCACTGGATGCCGGTGCAGGGTCGAACGCGCCTCGCATTCCCTCGTCCGTGCTCCCCGAGAGCAGTCTCCGCTTTTCGACACCGTTTTTCAATTCTCGTGCGTCAGTTTTTGTCTTCGCGCGTGCGATGGTATGCTGAGGCGGATAGAAGCTTCCCGACACGAGAAACCGCTCCCTCCCATCACGCCCCCGAAAGTCCAAGCCGGCCTGCCCGGGACTCCACTGAGACGATCCCGCAAGCTGAGCAGAAGCGATACCCAAATCCCGCCTACGTCCTCGCCATTTCAGCGTTCTCCGTCCACCTCATCTTCACCCCGCGGCCTGCCGTCGCCCCCTCTCTCGCCGCCATTCATGACATCGCCACCCCCAAGAATCAGCGATCTTCCGCTGGCATCGCCGTTCGCGCCCTCACTGACGTTACCCCCGGAGGAGAAGCCTGGAAAGCGGGCCTCCTTCCTCGGGCTTTCGTCTTCCCCGTCGAAAACGCAACGCTTTATGGGGAGCGCGGGTGCCTTCTCGGTTACGACAGTCAATCACCCTGCGAAGGTACGTCGGATACAGTTTTAGTTTGGGTTCGTTTTTTTTTTTCTTCCGACCTGCGGAGATGAAGAGGATGTCCGGAAGCTCTCCTACCCAACACGCGTCACCATAGGCGCACACGGAGAGCGTGCAGGCGAAGGATTGGCATGATGCCGACCATCTTGCGTTTCTCCGCTTTCAATGTGCCTGATGCTTCTAGTGTTTGGCATTCGACTTGATCGCCATTCAAACTACCGTTGCCGAAATTGCATGTCATGCAACGATGTTGCCCCTGCATCGATGTTTTTTTCCTCCGCGGATTTCAATGGCTTCCAGATGGTGCAAGATCTGAAGGAGACGGCGCCATCCACTGCGTTCCGTTCATCTTCGCACCGGTCACCCATTGTTTCCGGGATGTGTGAATGCCTTATTGTCCATGGGCGTCATGCGCACTGTACGCCGCCATTGGCTTCGCTTTTCTTCTTGCGTAACAACGGCCCAGACCTCTGACCGCCGCTCCTTCTTCATTCCAGGACACGCGCTTGCCCAACGCCGCACAACGTGCACCGGCTAGGCAGAAGCAGGTAAGCTGTTCCCACGCAGTGTATAACGGAATTCGCGCCCCCAACGTGTTCGAAGCGGCATTTCACTCACCTTTTCCGCATTTACCTTTTCATCGACAGACCGTCGCCCTCAATTTCGAGCCTGCGCGCCGACACGAGCGCCAGCCCGACGGCGCTGCCGCGGTATATAGTCCCGCGGCCCCCGCCTCTCCTCCGGCTCCCTCTCCGGTTCCACCTCCTTCATCTTCCCAGATTCTGTCCCCTCCTTCTAGTGGCTTCATTCCTGTCGCTGGGAAGAAGCTTATATTGATGGAAATATGACGAAGTTATTGTTTTTCATAGATATACACTCATTTTACATTGAATTTTCTTTGTTTAATGACTTTAAGTTTGGTGTAGTTTACCTTGATTATTTCTTTAATCCTTGAGTAAGTAAA
>SFCI01000161.1:13770-32402 GCA_004681135.1 Hericium alpestre | reverse complement strand
CTTCTGTGCTTATCTTTGTGTCTTTGTTGTTGAGCTGGAGCTGTGCTAGTCGATCCCGTCTGTGCCGTTCTTGGAGAAGGAGTTCGCGTGCCCCGCGCTGCATCTCCCGATGGGCCAGTGCTCCGTGCGTCTGTTGTTGTATTCGAGTGGTGGGGTTGCTGAATGGCTGTGCAGGACCAAGCCCATCTTCCCAACGAGCGCATCGCGCTCGCGAATCTGCGCCGCGGCAAATCGGTTGTCGAGCGCTTTTTGATGACGGTCGCGGAGCGCGCGTCGGAAGGAGCTGTGGAGAGATAGAGATAGATGTTGGCTCTTTTGCTGAGGTCTGCGTTGTGGGATTTTTCTGCGAGGAGGATGATGCGTGTCAGTGGATGTGCTCGGCTTATAGTAGGTCATGTTCGGATGTTCCGAGCGTGGTGCTCGTACATGCCACTCTTAATGTCCAGCTCTGCATATCTCTATCTGAAGGGACGTTTCGTAGAACAACGATAGCGCGATCGATTAGCGCACTAGCAGTCGACCCTACAGACTGTTCCGGAGGCTGGAGCTCAGCGCTCAGCCACTGCAGGATGACTCGGAGACTCGGAGACGGGAGGCGCTCCGAGGAATCGCCCAAGTGGTCAGACGCCCGAGTAATGTACGTTATGTCACAGACGCGCTGAGAACCGCAGACCTCAACAAGGCCTCGAGGTTGAAACGTTGAGAGAACGGCGACGTTTAAGGTCAACGTTCAATACCACGTCTACTCCGTCGTCCACCCAGACCTCATTGCATTCGACACATATTTTTGCTACGGCCAAGGTGCGGATTTTGGTCATAACAACCAATCGCTACATCTCACGACCCGTGATGTGTCTTCCAGAATCCTGTCGCCACGTCGTTTGGAGCATTCCAAGTCTTACTCGGGAAGATTGAGCATGGAAAGCCGTCCACTTTCGAAGTACGTGCTCCTTCGCAGGCCAAGAATCGCATTATTGATATCACCGCATATAGCCCGCAGGAATTCTGGTCGGCATGTCTCCAGTCAAGGCTTGCTGAACTTCAGACAGCCTCTTCTCGTGGCAATCCCGATGATATAGCCCTCACTTTCCAGACAATCGACGATGAACTGGCGGCCTTGCATCTGACCATGTGTGCATTGCGCACGTGCCGCAACTCCATACCCCCAGTCTCTCGCCTTCCCTCAGAAATCCTTGCCCACGTATTTCTATTTTGTCGGGACATATTTCCACCGCAATTTAGAGATGCCGATCACGAAACCCCGGTGGAGCTGAGCTGGCTGCAAGTAACTCATGTTTGCAAGAGCTGGCGCGAGACGGCTTTGCATTATCCTCACCTCTGGGCAGAAGTAGATGATAATTTATTCCTCAGCACACCTTGGCTATAAGCTGTGCTTGTGCGGGGGAGATCAGCTCCTATCACACTTACGCTTGACTGGCACGTCCCCCGGACTCCCGACATGGAAGAGGTCTCCAAGCATGTCTCGCGCATCCGTGACATGAGTCTTGAAATAAATGATGGGCCTGTCATGAAGGGTATCTTACAGCCGATGCTATCATCTTCTGCCGACATTTTGCAATCCGTCTATTTGACTATAACTACCGGCCCATTTCTTTGGCTGCCTATACACATGTTCCAGGATCATGCGCCCATGCTTTGCTCCGTCACTTTGCTCGGTGTTTATATTCATTGGTCTGCTCCGATTCTTTGCAACTTGACCAAACTCGACATTGAACTCCAAAGCAGCTATCCTGACCAGGAGTATTTGACATTGATGCCAGACAATGCTACATCTGCCATGTCCTCATTCGACGAGTTACTGCATGGTCTGCGCAACATGTCTGCGCTTCAGGAACTGAGACTCTCCGAATGCCTTCCTTCTAGATCTAGCCATTCCACAGAGGAGGGCATTGTAGATCTGCCATATCTCAAATCATTAATCATTGATGACGACCTCCGGTGCCTTGACCTTCTCAAACGCCTCAGCATTCCGTCCTCCTGCAATCTAGACCTTTTGTGCTACGATGAAGACGCAGAGTCACATGTGTTCAGCGAACTCGAACATTTGATCAGCGAACTTGATTCCCTAGTCCACGCGCACATGAGCAGAGAGACGGGCCCTCTGGAATCCCTAACTCTAATGGATATGGGCACAGATTTCAGTTTCACATTCTCACGGATCGGGAATGATGAAGAGACTGAAATCAAATATAAATATAAATGGACGATACGTGGCCCTCCCTTGCATTCTGTGCCGGACTTCAAAGCAGACATCATATCTGCCTGGTGTCGTAGGTTCCCCATAGAGAATATACGCCGTCTTGAACTTGCAGGTCGCAACGTGTATCAGACGCCATCAGAGTGGGTGGAAACCTTTGGGAGGTGCAGGGTCGTTGAGGAGGTCGAGCTTTCTGGTGACACTCCTATGGTGCTTGCATTCTGCACAGCACTAGCCATGCGCAACCCCCAGAGTACCGCCGGCGAAGGGACAGTTTTTCTCCCGAATCTACATCACCTCAGGTTGCAGGACACTTCAGAGGAAGTCTTGAAGCAGCTGGCAATGCACCAGCAGGTCAACGCTATTCAGCACGTTTGCCAGATGTGGCCCGGGTGCAAACATGCCACGTGAAAAGTCTCCGAAGAAGTAAGGAAACAGGATAAGTTCAGCTAGGCAGACAACGGGTATTCCGACGAGGGTGACCCGGTGAGGACTGGGACGAGCGAATGGAGACATGCTGCCACCATTACATAAAGTCAAGCCCATTGTAGGAATGCTTAGAGTAGGACGATAAGAGAATTCATCGAATGTCGAACTCAATTTGCGGAACGTCGAGTCGAGCCCGATCCTGTCCCTGGAAAGATGCGACGCGGATCGGGTCGAAAAAGTTCGTCCAGGTCTTGAACTGCTACACGTACAGTAAGTATGTGCCCCAATCATCTCTATCAGGCTCCCTCGATCATTGGAAACCCCTCCTAGCGCTGAGCTTAATGGCATCTGAGAAACTTATCATCCGTGCAAGTGTGTTTCTTTGCCAGCAGAGGCCAGAAGTATGCCGCGCCTGGGATGGGAGTGCGTACAAATCAACAGCGTCAGGCGCGGAAGATGTCGAGCCCAAGGCGAAGATGTAAGCGTCACTCCAACAGGCGTCGTAGAATGAGCAGCTGACAGAACCTGCACAGCGAGGAGTGTAACGGATTCACAAACTCCTGGACTGCGTCTTCGTGTTCACGTCCGTCCACGGCTCCTTCCCTGCGATCGGACGCTCGGCGCTCGCGCCCCGGTCGTACGCGATGTCAAGTTGTCGTTGCGCCCGCATACGGGGCTTCTCAATGCCAAGTGATTCAATCCGCATTCCGGTGATTTTTCGGGCGAACTCGAGATGTGCTGGTATGCGATTTGTACGACTCGTCTCGTCGATTGAATGCCCTGGAAACATCGCAATTGCATCGAGTGTCCTTCCAACGATCGCGGGTCAGTCCGCCAAAGGCAGCAGTACTTCGGGGATTTGTCCAGGGTAATCACGGTCTCTATTAGGCGCGCGGCCCCATAGTCAGCATTGCCCTGGTCAAAGCTTCTGTACCTGGAGTCTATGAAGTCAGAAGGGCAAATGCTGGCTGCTCTAATAGGTCTCGCTCAGGCAGCGGACTTCGCAGTGGCGCTGCGTCCTGATAAACTCTCGCTTTTGGCCCGTCCTTGACCAGCGCTTGGCAGATTTATCCTGCAGTTATTCGTTCGAGATATGTATATATGCTGGTAAGTAATACCGATATATCGATTCGAGCAGGAATCTGACGATTTGCTCTTTAGTGTCGGTTAGACTATTGTCTCGAAATGGGGGACATGTCCCACCAAAAGCGTTGTATTTTGGACCGCCCATGCTTCCAGATGGGAAACTCAAAAGTATCCTCCCATCATCAAGCGCTGTCTTATGCCGAGATATGTTATCTTCCACTCTGCCCTTCCCTCCCTTCCGCTATCGGCGAGAACTCGGGTCTCTATCGAATGCTCGGAATGCAGTCGCTTTCCGTTTGCGGATAGTACCACGGCTAGGAACGCATATCCCGGGCGACGCGGTGCGCGTAGGTCATACACACGGAAGCGCACCTCTTGGCATGGTCGCCTGATTTGCGATTAACGAGTGCCCCTACCCTGTCAGGAATTATATAAACGCCATTGGGAACACCTGCAAGACGCCTTGTCGAAGGCCGCTCTTTGTTTCTTCAACTCTCTTCTTGTGCAGGAGCAGCCATGGCCGCTATCGAACACTCGTCACCCGAGAAGGCCGGATCGATGGACTTAAAGAAAGCGGATGTCGAACATAGCGAGAAGAAGGTCCTGACGCCTGAGGAGCGGCAGGAGGCGTTGTCTGCCGCTCTCGCTGTAGATCCGGGAGTCAATCCACGAAGCTGGCGGGCGATCCAGGTATGCCGATTATGCATGCGACAATGCACGGCTCCTGCTGAAATATGAGAAGATGTACCTCATAGTGCTGTGCATCTGCTGCTGCTCCGGGGACAGTGGGTTCGATGGCACGGTGAGGATCTGCAAAAGAGCAATTATGGCATGGATTCGTTCTGACTAATCTATATAGGTTATGGGTGGTGTCAATTCCATGGCGCAATACCAGCAGTTTTTTGGGTTGAGCTCGGCTGGAGCCAAGACTGGGTGAGTCGTTATTCAGAGTACACGTACGGTGCCCCTTACCAAGCTATCGTGCAGGATTGTGTTTGGAATCTACACAGTGTGCGGTTCATAATTGTTTTCAAATCGATGTATCTCTGTCTGATGCAGTTTTACAGTGGATCACTTGTGTAAGTCTATATCACCGATGCTCAGATCCACAATTTTGATATACGCTATCGTCACTTAGCTGTGCCATTCCCTCTGGTATGCTCGTGTTCGACTATGCATATCCGTTCCCAATTGCTGAGAGAATTCCGAGCTAGCCATTATTCCTGATCGGTATGGTCGGCGCGTCGCTATGTTTACGGGGAGTTTCATCCTAATGTTCGTGACATTGCCTATCCAAAATGTGCGATGCACATACTTATTTTCCGCGGCTAACAGCGTCGGTGCCATCATCACGGGAACGGCGAAAAATCAAGCCACATTCATCGGGGGTCGTTTCCTGACCGGCATTGGGTCGGGAACGGCAGGAGCGTGCGCCAAGTCGTACCTTGCTGAAATAACACCGCCCCAGACTCGCGGTCTCTTCTTGGGCCTCTTAAACTCCTTGTGAGTGATTCATGTCACCATTGTACATCGATAATAATCTAAAAAGATTAGCTACTACGTCGGACAGATGACAGCGACGGGCATGATGGTCTCGACCGGCAAGTTCAACAACAACTTATCCTGGCGTCTGCCGTTGTTCGTTCAGGTGCGTTGCACAAAGCTTATCCCTGACTACCTTTATCGAGATTAGCGGCTATGTTATAGATCATCCCCGCGGCCTTCAACGTTATTTTCGTCTTCCTGTGCCCTGAATCGTAAGTCTATCAGCACAATAGGTGAAGTCGATCTGAACGCCGCTGCTCTCAGCCCTCGATGGCTGTATACCATTGGGAAAGTCGATAAGGCTCGCGATATCTTAGCCAAGCTGCATTCGAACACCGGCGATCCTTATTCGCCTCTGATTGACCTTGAGATGGAGGAGATTAAGGAGAAGATCGTCCTTGGCGGAAGCGACAGTACGTCTTACTCAAAGCAGAATCCTTTGACTTGCACTCATTGTTCTATTCGTGCAGAGCATTTCTGGGATTTCCGCCCGCTGTTCCGCACGGCGGCAGATCGCTACCGTGCCTGGATGGTCGTGCTCATTGGCTCGTTCGGGCAGCTTTCAGGAAACGGCCTCATTACCTATTTCCTTCCAGTCCTTCTCAAGAATGCCGGTATTGTGTCACAAAACAGGCAGCTGACTCTGAACTTCGTCAACTCCGTAACCTCATTCATCGGTGCTTTGTCTGTACGCATGAGTGCATTCTGTTAAGTGGAGGGCACGGGCTGACTTTCTGCTCGCAGGGCTCGGCATCAGTCGATCACATTGGGCGGCGGAAACTGCTCTTGATTTCGACCGGTCTTTGCGTGGTCACCCTGGCCATTGTGACAGGTCTTCTTAGCGATAATGGGAATGGGAACCAAGTGCGAGCAAATGCCGGCATCTCGTTCATCTACTTGTTCATGGTAATTTTCTCGTTCGGCTGGACGCCAATGTGAGCACTGCATACGATTCTTGGCTTCATACCCTTGACCAAAAGTATATCATAGGCAATCCCTTTATGGTGCAGAAGTGCTCAGCTACGAGGCGCGTGCAAAGGGCCTTGCTTTCCTTAACGTCGTTGCGCAAGCTTCATCTTGCATCAACACCTTCGGGTGAGTAGGATCACATCCGGAAAGCCGATCATCACTGATAATTGTTTCGTCTAGTATTCCCGTTGCTCTAGAGAAGCTCGGATGGAAAGGCAGGTCTCCAACTGACTCAATTCATCCCATGCTTGCTAACGGTTGCACCTACAGTCTACCTGATTTTCCTGATTTGGGATGTCTTTGAGTTCCTCGTGATTTTCTTCACCCTGGTTGAGACGAAGGGGCTCACACTGGAGGAAATTGACGAAGTCTTCGCTCAGCCGAATCCTCGGACGTACTCGATAGAACACGCCCGGAAGCGGCGGACGGCTCCTCAAGCTAGCGCAGCATGACACGTCTATTTTTTCGTCCACCTACCTATCCGCTATGTCGAAATCTTACAATTAAGTACTTACAAATCCACGATCTGTACGACTCGAGGGGGCTATCTACCAATTTCATGCATTCCGTCAAAGTTCATCCCAAATCTAATCGCCAAGATATGGCGGCAAGTTCACAACTGCGTACATCTCCTTGTCACATAGCATGATCACTTGTGGAAGAGGCTCAAGTTTTCCACCTTTCCATAGGTCGGCACAGTTCACCACCACGAGCGCTTGAGCCCGGAGTACAGTACAGTAGGTCCAGGCTTGGTCTATTTGGCAATGTTTGTCTCGTACAAGGAAGACCTTGAAGCCTTCAGACAGGGACTTGGTCAGAACATTCACAAGAAATGGCGACTATACTACCCTCCCCTCCCAATCGACTCTTACTGAATCCAAAGTTCGAAGGATACGTATTAGATCCTATTTCACAAGATGAAGTGACTGCTGTTCATCGTCTAGTATACCGACCGAACCAGGTCACTGCATCTGGCGGAGCGCCTATTTCATTCCAGGAAGTGGAAAGCCGGGTTCGTTTCAATCATCTCGCCATAGATCCAGACGCACAAAAGGCTGCTTATGTTGATTCCGAGCTCAGGATCGTGTTGATTGAATTAAATCCTGTATGTTCGAGCACAGTAATCCGTGTCGCTGCAAACCTCCTAATGGGATCCTTCCGCCAGGTAACACTTGAACCGTCCTTCCGAATAGCTTACCAGCTCCCACAATCCATGGAAACTTCAGAAGCACCGAAACATCAGAACGATTATCCGTCCATTGTTTTCCTTACCTCTCAATTTTCGTTTGTGTCCGACGGGCACGGACTGCTGTATGCATTGGATCTCTCATCTGATGGAGATCCTCTTCGGGGAACGTTCGATCTTCCTGTGGACGCGGACCCGGCTTTGTCTCCGAAGTCTCCTCCATTCCGCTTACACTCGGTCGCACAGACATCGGATGATACCGCTGTCGTCATACTATCTGCCAGACGTCACGGGCAACCCCATCCCTCGGAGTCATCCTTCAAGCCGCCTCCCGTCGAATTCGACATCTACGCCGCCCAGTTCAGCCTGCCTATCTCTCCCGCGAGCGACGAAATTGTGACCATGACGATCAAATGGCACCGACACGGGACCTCTGTACCATCGTTCGTTGCCTACGACCCTTCGCTCAAATCATTTCTTTTGGCTGGGCCCTCCTCTTATCCGACGGAAGACAAGCCCACGGAGGACATGCCCGTCGATTCATCAGAGACAATCGTTACATTCAACGAGACCTCGGAGCCCTCGGTGCCCGCTCTAGCTCCAGAGATCACCCTCCCATCCGAAGACGAGCCCAAACTCCCGCCATACGCATGGACCCAGGAACTTGGCGAAATCACGCTTAGCTTCCCCCTCCCCGCAGACACCGACGTCAGCAAGATCAGCATCGTTTTCTCTCCTTCCAGCGTCAAGTTTGCGCACCTCGGCGCTTTGGCCGATGCATCGCTCCTCCTCCGCTATTCGGGCGTCGAGCTCTGGGACCAGATCGTGCCGACGGCGAGTTTCTGGACCTGGGACGCGGAGGCGTCGCCCAAGTACGGCCTGCTCATGCTGTACTTGCAAAAGCGGAACGAGGGGACGCGATGGCTGCAGGTTTTCGCGGACTCGCCAGATGTTCCGGAGGTCCCCGAGACTGTCAATCCCTCCGAACTGACCAAGATGCTTGAGCTGATGGAGAAGTATACGTCCGGTGCGCCAGAGAGAGGAGCGGTCGAGTTCGCTAGGAGACCGAGTCTTTCGAGCGTCGAGGGCGAGGCGGACGAAGCAATCGACGAGTCCGTGGGACGGGCGCTGTATCTCACGTGGATCGGAGAGGACGGCAGCACCCCGTTGTGGGTGCCGCCCAAAGGCGCAGACACACCCTTCCAGGTGCTCTCGCTCCCAATGCCCGGGATCAGGCCACCGGCCGTTTCTCTGGTCGTCAGGCGCGCCGTCGATGGCTTGGACTACACGCTCTTAACCGGTGGGGGCGCGCCTGTCTGGGCGCACACCGCCACGTATTCCGCACTGGCGTTCGTGCTGGCGTCAAAAGAGGACATGCGCTTCACATACCATGCGTCGCCTCAGGCGGTCCTCGCATTCGAAAGCAGCAAGGGCAATTATGGCGGCCATGTATACATCTATCGGTTGGCGAAACCTGGCGAGCTCCACGCGAAGCAGGCCATTCTTAGTTTGGGCGATGGGTCCGCTGGATCTGTGCTAGGTGTGGGTGTTTTGAGGAGCGGGCAGCAGCCGGTCGTACTGTGTCTGTGCGAACAGGAGCTGGTAGTAATGCGCAACATATTGAACTGAGGGAAGGAATGAAGGGGGAAAGCACATTGAATTTAGCACGGTGGCTGATGGCATGTATTGATGAACAATCCTGGATACACTGGTATGAAAGACAGTAATCATGCAACATGAATAACCGTAAAACAATAGATAATAACACGGCGTTGAAGGGGACCCAAAGATGAAACAGGAACAGTCGAAGTGATACAGTAGCAGTAATTAACAGATGATTATGCTTCAGCTTGTGTCGGATGCTCTTTCCCGCCTTTGCTTGGCTCCGCGGAAGCTGCCGCCTCGCCGTTGGGTCTTTGCGAAGGGCTTCCTTCGCCGTCTGGTTTATGGCTCGTGGAACCTGAGGGTGCGTCTGCGGCGTCGCCTGATGCCTTCGATGCATCTTCGTCGTGTTCATCTAGCTTGAACTCGCCCTCGTCTTCACGCTCAAACTCATCCAAGCGCTCCCTCAGCGCCTTCGTGACGTCCGGAGAGTCGGCCCTGAGATCGATGCCGCCGCTGAACAGATTGTGCTCCTGGCCCTCCATTTCCTCGTCGCTGTCGTCCTGCTCGAACATCAGCGTGCCGTTGTCGCTCATGATGCCAGACCCCGGGTGAAAGGAGATGCCGTTGGCCTGCAGGAGGCTGAAGTGATTCGGGCCCCCGATCGCATGGCTCTCGCCGTCGTGCGCGTCCTGGGTCGCCCAGACATCCCGCCTCCGCCGGAAGTCCTGCAGCCGCCGCGGGTCGTAGATCTGCGGCAGGGTGTCCGGCGTGTCGAAGCCGTAGCGTGTCGCTATGCGCTCCCGCATCATCGCGTACCACTGTTCCTTGGTCTTGCCGTTGAGCAGCGCGACGATGAGGATCGTCATGTTGTCGCAGCCGATGCCCGCGCCGGACGACGTGTCGGGCGCGAGACAGAGCTCGCAGATGTTCTCGCAGATCTGGGGGAGCTGCTTGCCCTCGGACAATTGGAGCCGCACTACGTCAACGCACTGCTGCGAGGACAAACAGTCCCAAATTCCTGTGGAGCTGTATATTGAGCGTCGATCCCGATGGCGCATATAAAGGTGCAATGCTTACCGTCGCACGCGAGGATCAGGAACTCGTCTTCGTCGGTGATCTGGTGCACGGTGACGTCCGGGTTCGCAGTGATGATTTGCTTCTCAGGCGTGAGAGAGTAGTTTTTCTTGTACTCAAAGTCCCCGAGTGCCCTCGCGAGCGCGAGATTGCCTGTGCGGGGCATGAATATCAGAACCACGTCGCCCGGTGGGGAAGAGAAGCCGACCATTAACGCGTCCGAACTCAATGAATCCGCCCGCATTCACGATGCGGTTCTTCTCAACTATAAAAGCGGTCATGAGTCGTCGATTGCTGACAAAACGGGCGGATCTGACGCACTGTCGTTCTGCGGCTTGTGGTCGAAGCTGAGTGGCTTCCCTTCTCCCTTCACGCTTATTACACTTCGCGAATCGCCCGCGTTGGCCTGCGCATAGATAGCGGTTAAAACATGAAAGAGCATATAAGTATGCGGGACGTACGACATAAATTTTACCATCCGCCGTGATCAGTGCTGCGACGGCGGTACAACCGGACGGGTCTCTAGTATATGTGCTGTCTAGAGCAAGAAATTGCGGGTCAAACTCGCGGAAAGATAAAGACAGAATCTGGGGCGCACCGCCTAAGAGATCCTCATCCGTCCCCAGGAATGCCCTCTTCAGAGCCTCCTCGAATTTATGCTCCCGGTAAGCCTCTTCGTTGACCAGCCGTTTATGTACGTTTTGGCCTGCAAAACGGGCGACCGAGGAGCCTGGGGGCTGAAATTTTATTTTGGTAAGACAAACTTATAGCGGTGGACCGTACCGCCGTGCCCATCGTACACCGCAAAGAACGCGTTGCTGTTCTCGCTGTCACCCAAGCGCAAAGCCACGGTATGTGCGTCCTCCATGGCTGACCGACGCGAGCAAAATGGAGTCAGAAGACATGAAATTCGGAAGCGCTCCGTCCAAAAAAATGGTGCATGGTGCATTCAGATGGTCAGAACTCCGCCAGATAAAGTAGAAGCGTTGAAGGGGTATGAGAATAGACGAGAACGCACTTATTCGCCATCCCTGCATTTCCGATACGCTGTACAAAAACCGCTCATCTCCACCCGACTCGGTATGCTTGGTCGTGGCTACAAGACAGTCGCATTGCACGCGACGCGAGTGTGTTAGGCATACACATTTCAGGATCCATACACGACCCACATGGTACGGAAAGAGTTTGGCCCTGGCGTACGAAAGGGCGTCGGTCGCATTTCTTATCAAATTGTCAAGGGCGCAGCACGCACCATGTCTGCTGCTTGGTTTTGCTTTGGGGCGAGTTACAGGCTGGGTCACTTAACGGCCGTTCTCGTAAGCTGTCGTGAGGTGGATTTACGTAGACGGGGAGCAGGATGAGGACGGCGGGGACGCGCAGACTATACAGGTATGGTAGCACGTCGAATCTCCTGTTTGGTTCTGATTACGGCTTCGATAAGCAGCCTGGCGTTCGGGCCCAATACCGGCTGTGCGCGACTACAAAAGTCGATACAATGCACTTCATATCATCAATACATGATCATCGTGTGCAGATGCTGTAATGTGAAGCTAGAAGATGGAAGGCTTAGGCACTTACGGCTCGAGGCACTCAAATTAAATGTCACTTCCAATACGATCCGGAGCACAAGCGATCACATTGGCTGAGATACCCGACCCTACTCGCTGCGAACCACAATGTTTTGAACTATGGGGCAATAAATACGTCGACCAAGGTGCTGTGGATGGAGGCGAAGGCATAATACTGTACCAGGGGGCACAAATGGATCACAGGACGCTGATGCATGCTGAATGTGATGCTAACGTAGTACAACAAGGCGGGCTGTGACGGATGCTTCACATAGTGGAGAAGATGCTGCAGTACAGGGAACTGTGTAACCGTAGAATCGATGACTGAGACATCGTGCAATGGGGGTGGTACTTAGGATTCGTCCGCCGCCACTTCGGTTTGAGCAGAGGGAAGAGATTCGACAGGCGGAGTCGTGTCGGCGTGGGCGAGCGCGCTCTCGCGCACGGGGCTGGTGGAAGGATTATTACAGGGAGAGACGGAGATGCCGCCCTGGTAGCTTGAAGGAGGGGATGATGCGTGTGGGATGCTGTGGATGCAGGTGATTGATGAGACACGCGATATCAATGAGGCACAGACGAGACGTACTTCTCTGGGTTCGGGATTGCCGTACCTACGGCATTCTGCGGAGCCACGCCGGCCTTCGAGAGAGCGTAGTCGCCAGAATCGAAGTACTTGCGATCCTAGATGCGATAACACGTTCCATGGCGAGAAGGATGCATTAGTCACCAAGTGCGATTGCGCCGCAGCAGGTCACCAACATACCTTTTGCATCTTGGTGAGGACGTTCTTGTGCGTCGGAAGCTTGCCGTATAATCTGAAGAGCTTCTGCTCCTCGTCCGTGAGTTTCTGCAAGAGATCTCGATGAGCAACAGCAGCGGCGCGAGATGACAGGCTTGGGATCGGGAAAGGAAGGAACACGCACGCTGATATCGATCTTCTTGAGCTTTGCGGGATGCATGGTGGATGAGGACGGCGACGATGGAAAAGAGGGCGAAGGGTGAAAGACGATGGGGATGGTTTGCGCAACCCAAAGCCCGAGGCGAGCGTAGGCACCGATCCGGGCATGCCACAGCGGCGCACGGGCGGACCTCCAATCTGCCAGTGACGTACGCAGCCCGGAGTGGCTGGGGACTGTGGACCGCCAGCGGGGGCCCTGAGAGAATTGGAGGTGGAGTTGATCTGTGGACGGACCCCCTCGCCGTCGCCGACCATCGTCCCCGTCGTCGTCGCCACCCTTCCCCTTCCCGCCTCCCTCGTCGTCCCCGCCTGCGCTCCTACAGGCTCAATTCGACAGATACCCTGGATAATGCAAGTTAGAGGGCTCGTCTTGCAGCCACCAAGCACGCCCCACGCATCCCCCTTAATCATCTCCACCGTCCGCCGCGTCTAGACTTGACTGTCGCCCACGTTTCCAGCTCTACTTTATTCCATTTTGTCGTCGCTCTACCAGCTGTGCTATGCCCTCTCCAGTCTCTCACCACTCGCCCTGGCCAAGGCAGACTCCCCCGCCCGTCGATCTCTATCGCTCAAAACGCGACTTCGATCGTCGTCCGGTTTTTCCGAGGCAGATCGTAGCCAACCAGTCTGGCGTTGGTACGTGCCGAGTCCTCGTTTCAACCAGCTTTCCCCCCGGCCTCGTCGTATATTTCATTGGTCTTCGTGCATATCAGCAACGTTCTCACACCTCCCATGTTTAACAGCCGAGGCCGAACAACAGTGTCTGTTCTTATCAGGCAACAATGTCATATCCTGTTTCCCTACCGAGAACACTGTCATTCCCCAGCACCAATGGGCAACGTTTGTCTGTACGTGCTGCGCTTCAATTGCGTCTTTGAGCTCTTCACGAACGTCTGTCTAGGGAATACAAACCTGCCAGACATCACGCAAACGAACCTGGTCAACATCTATCTTTTCCATGGAGACTCGGGTCAGCAGATTCTGCAGATGCTCAATCACACGAACCCTAGAGGGTTAGTGGGGTCTGTGACCGCACAGGTGAATGACTCGTGGTTCCCGAATGGCGGATTGGGCTGGTCAGACAGCAACATCTCGTATCCCTACTTCTGGGTCATTACACGAGCAGACGTAGGATTGGATGGCCGTCAGATTCCTCAGTCGACGTTTTCAGCAGTCCGTGCGTATCCGTCCTCGTTGTCGCGCATTCATTATAACTGATGATCTTGCAGAGACAACTTTTGCTGATGCGGTCACGTCCTCTCGCGCGTCCGCCTCGTCTGTTGCAGCCGCCTCATCATCTTCCGTGGCCGCGTCCCTCTCTTCTCAGTCCGTGCAGTCGAGTCTGTCCGCGTCCACGGCAACAGCTAACCCTAATGGGACCGTCAGTCCATCTGCCTCTTCGGCGACTCCGTCTGGCAACCTTCAGTCCGATGGCGGATCCAATTTCCCTCACTGGGCGATTGCAGTCATTGTGGTTCTTGGTTTCCTGGCTATCGTTGCGAGTTGTGTTCTGGTATTTCTCATTGCGCGCCGAATACGCCGCAGACGTATCAGCTCGCGCAACTCCATGGGGTCTGCGTCACCGATGATGGCCAACGTGCAGTCTGGGCAAGGGCCCCAATCGCCGTTAATGGAGCAGGCTGGACAGCAGTCATCATTCGCCCGGGCGCCATCACTAAATTCCCGAGATGGCGCCTCAACAGTTTCTCACACGCACTCCGCAGGTGACGCTGCTCCGTTCTCGGGCGCAGACGCGGCGATTATGGCCAACGCATTCCGACAGGCGCTTCGCAAACCCGATTTTGCTGCTCCTCCCATAGAAGAAGGCGAGAGCCCAGACACACAAGACCGGCATGACGCACAGCTACTCAGCCGCGAGCTTGCCGAGGAAGGGCGAGATATCCGGAGCGTCAGCTCGTCAAGAGGTGTTAGAGTGGAGACCCTGAGTGATGCCGATGGAGAAGGGACTGTCCAGGACCATCCGCGTTAACCATCACAAATAAAGTTCGGTTGGGCGCCGCCCGCTTTCGGTGTGCCGCTGCTTCTACTTCGCCTTCTTCCTTGCATCTGTTGACTAGTGGTTCTCTGGGTTTGTATCATTGGGCTTCATCATCTCACTACTTTCATACCTCTTTGCCTGCATTATAACCCCTGCCTTCTGACACTTGCCGTTCTCCACGCGCGATGCCCTTTTTCCTCCCCATTCCCGTCATCCCCTTTGTTGTCTAGTTACCCTTCATATGCTGTCCGGGCTTTCGTCCCCCCTCTGGCCAGGCGTCGGGCATCACAATCGTTCATGGCATGGACAGCATGGTCGCGCGCTGCTTTGGTAATATATTTTGCTACCCCGTCATGATGTCTACCACCCTCCTGTTGTACTCCAGCAATCCTCACTTTTCCATGTTCGGGACCATGGAGCACTCACAATGCCATGCCCACAGTTGGCCGGACCGTTGCGGCGCATTGTGTCTTGAGGCGGTTTGGGAGTCGCGGGGCGGGCGGGAGGAGGGACTGTACTTTTGGACAGCATGCACATGCAACTGCACTCTTTCATCATGCATCGGACTCTTTTGTTCTATATGTTCCTCTGTTCCATACATTCCCATACTTACTTACATCTTGGATATCCAAAACTCTAATAGTCAACCAACTAAGTGTTTTCTTTCCAACCGTTGCATTTTTATTGTGTTTTAACTATATGTTGCTACGAACGGATGAATCTTGAAGTTGTACCGCTGACATAGGGTCTGTGCGCTGCAGCTGAGCCGAACGATTTGTCAACGACTGGGCATGTGCTTTCGACGCAGAGTTCATAGGATCGATTTTACGTCTCGATGCCCCTCCGTGCATTGCAGAAAATTTCCTTTGTCACCATGCCTGCACGCAGTCGGCGGCCTGGGGACATGTACCGCTTCACCAACGTGGACATCGGCGGTTGCCTTCCCGTAGCCATGTGCCCAGCCACAAAAATACCCAATGGCCGAGCGGCCGAGGCCTGCGGAGGCCCTTCCTTCCGCGTGCCTCACCTGCACGGCGCACGTCGTCGCCGGATGTCGGAAACGACGGCCGCCAGAAATATCGAGGGGGGGCAAAGGGGGCGGCCCCCTTGACGCACTGCCAATCCAGGCCGCAGTGCCGATGCCCCGATAGCCAATTGCGGTGGCGTCCCCAATTATATTTGACAACCCCGCGATCCCGAGCGTCGATCGACCCCGTTGTACATCCCGGCGGCCAAGACAGACGACCAGGCACCCGCGGCGCATCCTGTCGCAATTGCAGCTCAGATAGAAATTCTGAGCATGGTGTAGGATTTGGTGCGCAAATCCGACAGCTGTATGGGAAATCATTCATTCGAACGGGCACCGCAGGAAGTGGTACTTGATATACATGGAGCAGGTACAATAACGAGTCGTTTTGTCTATCTTATTCGTCATATCAGACCTGGTACTTCCAGTGGACGTCGCGGTCACCCAGGTCAAGGTCCGGCTCGGCTGTCTTACGGTCGACGTCTGCGTGCTCGCCTGCAGCAAGGACCGCCGCCCTTCGGCGGTTCTCGCGCGCCATCCAGTACCAGAGGCTGCTGGCGATGGCGATGGCAAAGCAGAGGTAGCCGATGGCGATGATGTGCGGCTTGCGGAAGTGGTGCGCGGCCCACGCGGGGCGGTAGANGAGCACGCCGGTGATGGCGCCGCAGTCGCCNATGGTGATCTGCATCGCGACGCCCACGGCACGCTTTGTTTGGCCCGATATGTTTTCAGAGGGCCAACTATTGNGACNNTGTGAGTTACCGATGGGCGGAGTNTTAGNGCGNGCGACTTNACCTGAGNAGGAGGGCATTTCCNGTGTATACGCCCAGACTGGCGAGNTGCACGCCGAAGTATTGNGGNCCAGCTGCACAGAACCCTCGAATAAGACNCAGGTAGCAAGACCAGAGACGGACGCGTACCCTTCTCAGTGGAGGCCATAATGATGTAGCCTACTNTNATATCAGTNTCTANTCGAGCCGAATTCTGAAGTAANNCACCGATGATCGCNATGCAGGCAGATANAATAATCCATGGCGCACGNAATTTTGATTTTGCTGCCGCCCATGCGCCAACGGCNATGCCAAGTGCCGCNAGAANATTTGGCGGGACAGTCATCCTGAGCAGACATGATCAGCATCTCTAGAAGATAGACACATCCGCGAGAAACACGTACAGCTGGGCTTTCCATGTTGCAAACCCAAGGTCGCTGATGATTGTGGGCTGCGAAAAATGTAAGAGGACCAGAATCTTTGTGGAAGNGGCAGAACGTACCAGGAACAGACTCAGCGTATACAGCACAAACGCAAAGCCATGGAAAAGGAGAGCGTANCCCCATACCAGAGGGTCGGTAAAGGCTTGACGGACATAGAACCAAGAAAATTTCTCTTTGCGCCCGGCATCAGAGTCAGCCGCAAGGCGCGCTTGAAGGCGGTCTCGTTCCTCTGGCNTCAGCTACAAAATCGTAAATGTCAATTGTTGAAGTATGCTTGACAAGATAGAANTGTGNTCACAAATTTTGCTTTGTAGCTCCANGTCGGCACCCAGAAGAAACCGAAGACGGAGACAACAACCGTCATAAGACCCTCGAGGATGAAGATCCTGTNCGAAGAACATGAGGTTCTGAGCCGCAAAGGAAANCGATCNTTTNCTTACCATGCCCCAACCACGTTTGCCNCCNATNCCGTCCATTTTACCAATAGCAAAGGCCANTATTCCTGTTCAAACNGANCATGTGGGTCCGCTCATCATTTCTGCAANCAGAACTGCGTACCACCGAATGCTCCCGCCAGGGCAGCTCCGCCAAAGAAAACCGCGACCCGCCAATGCCGTTCACCTCTGGAATTCCGGGTTCAATTTAGTCTACCAATAGTTCCTCGGGCATTTCCACTGACCGNCTGTAGTAGACAGAGAAGAGATAAACGACGCCNGGGAAGAGCCCAGCCTCNGTTGCTCCCAACACTGCCATTGANAAAGGNTTNAGNANACAGNCNATTTTTCTGAGGGANNGGACGNACGCCATCGAACGCCGAAGAGGTTCGACTCGTTGGTNACGAAGCCTTGNAAGATCGAGACTATNCCCCATGTCAAGGTCAANAGAGGAAGCCAGANTTGCGGNTTGAANCGCTTGAGGCTNCAGAATGNTGTCAGCACGCGGCANGGNANCNNNNGGAGAGTTGTGANNNTACATAATCTGAAGAACGACATNANNGTATTAGNAACNTCAAGCAGNACTGNGCTNAATGAAACATACATTGGCGGGCACCTCNAAAGTGACATAGGCGATGAAGTANAAGGCAAGCGCCGTGTTATAGGCGGANTTGGAGACATGNATATCCTTCAAGCCNGNNCNNGANAGGTTATCNGCNGTAGGCNNTNATCAAGNACANNTNNTTACCGTTGTCAAGCCGTCGATTCTGGTCGNANAGNCATCAACCTTAGNNACNGAAAATANGAGAACAGCGAAGGAGCCTACTTTGCATTCCCGACNTTGGACCTGAAGTTCNCGATTAGNGNGTGAGATTATTCCCTACGAATTNAGCTCACTCACCGATCCAAAAAGCTCAACAGGTACAACANAGTCAAGATTGGAAGCAANCTGCGCATCTANCNTNCAGCAACCAGGNTTGGGAGNCNNNCCACCANGACGCACCTCAAATCAACCTTCCTGAGCAACTTNCGATCCTCAGGCGTATCAAACTCGTCGTANGAACTGCGANTGTACTCGTCCGTCTCGTCAGGACTNNCNAACACCTTTTCCGGGTCTNGNGCTTCCGAGAATCGCGGGGNNGGATCGGCNGTCANCGAAGGCGCAGCNCCNACGGNGGCAGCTGCTCCTGGCACGNACATGTCTTCGTANGCGATGCTCGAANGAACGTACCGTAGCGCGAAAGACTGGCGCTCCNAAGCAANACGNNGANTTNNCTNCCTCGAGCCNTCNCGAAGTGTTCGTCCATTTAAGTGGCNNGTA